>KB697004.1:0-14935 GCA_000349165.1 Anopheles christyi | reverse complement strand
ATACACTTGTGGCTATAGGTCCATTTTCTATTTTCTCATTGCTGATAAATTATTAGAGAAATAATGTGTGCAAATCCACCTGAGCTGAAAAAATCAATGAAAAAAAAAACTAAATACTTAAATATGACCATGTCAAATTATTAGACGGAACCGGAATTGCATTTGTTCCTTAAATCCATGAAAGAGCTAGGAACATGCTTAATGATAGAAAAACTTCATCAGCCATGTCTAGAGCGACGGCCACCGGGCGTAAGGCCATCCATCAGTTTTTAAGCAGTCTGAATATGTAACTTGTAATATGCAAGATTTAGGGAATTTTTAACGAAATATAGTATATTTTGTAGTTTTTTTATAGAAGCCATCTTAGACTCTCTCTCTCTTTGTTTCTCTCTGGTGTAAAGTGGTCTCTCTATTATTAGTGGTGTAAATGACCTACGTAACTTATTCATTTACATAAGTAGACTTCATAACTTATTCAGGCTTACTTGACTTATTTGTACCATCAAACCGATCGTCAAATGTTCGCAACGGGAGGTCAACCGCCCTTTGGGCTCTTTTCCTTGGACTACCACCAACTAAGCCTTCTACTTCTTCTCCTTCTTTGTCTCAACAACCGCACTCAGTCAAGCCACTAATGGGCTTGGCTGGTTTTATCTGTGACTGATTAGTTTTACCCATAGCAGGATAGTCAGACCTACGTATGAGAGGCTTGGTCCGTTTGTATTAGAATAGAACCCATGACAGACATGTTTGTTAGGTCGTAAAACTTGACGACTGTACTACGGGATCCAAGCCATATTGGATGTACAATTTTCAATCTACTGAAAATGTTGGATCACTATCCGTACAACAAAACTACTTTTAAGGCATTTTTAGTCTAAGAATCCTTTTGTACATTTCCAGCAGCACGTCAAGGAATGGAGAGAAGGTGTTCTTACTAATCTCTTATTCATCGCTTTCGTTTCTTCCCTAGCGGTTTGCGCAACAACCGAACGCGAATACACAAAAATCTGTTCGTTGCCATGGTGATACAGGTGGTAATCCGCCTAACCGTATACATTGACCAAGCGATCATACGCAGCGGTAGCAAAAAGTTCGGCAACGAAGGCTCCCGCCAAGGAATTGATAACACTGTAAGCAAATACGACCACGACGACTGTCGTTGCTTTAGGGCAAATATTTAAAATACAATTGACCCCGATTGCACCGTCTTCCGGTCGCAACCGGCCAGACGGTTGCAGGAATGTGCTTCGGAACGTTGAACACACATAAAGAAAAAGGTTGTGTGCAATGGTCCATTGCAATCACAGCATTTTCCTACCCCCTAACACAGATGTCCTTTTAACTGCCCCACTCCCCTCCTCCAACTCGCCCCCCCCCCCCTACCCTTTGTCCCCTGTGTTTGCGCTATGCAAATTTGGTGTGACTTTGAGAGCTGCCTTGAGTGGGCAGGAAAACGAAAAGATCAAACAGCATAATCCACCCTCATGCACACTTGCACGCTCACACACAGAGGCATTGTCCCCTGTTGCACAAAGTCCTGAATTGATACATGCCACATTTTATCCCATTTTTTTTTTCTTTCTTCGCATTCTCTACAGCCTTTCCTCTGCGAAGCGTCGTACGTGCTGCTGGAGTACGCCAGGACCTGCATGTTTATGTGGATGTTTATAGAGGGCCTATATTTACACAACGTAGTGACGGTTACAGTATTCCAGGGAAGATTTCCACATACGCTTTACGCGATCGTCGGATGGGGCGGCCCGGTCGTACTCACCGTGATCTGGGCCATCACAACCGCGCACTATATCCGGCAGCAGAAGTAAGTGGGAAGGGAGTTGAACGAGAATCCGGATGTACCGGATGCATCCTACACATTCTTACTTTATATTATTTATATGGGTTTATGTCCGGGAATGTGGAGCGGAAGTTCTTCCATCTTATGATTTTCTTTTTTTCTTGCCTCTGAAGATGCTGGTGGGGTTACAACTTGACGCCTTATTACTGGATTTTGGAAGGTCCAAGACTAGCAGTGGTCGTGGTAAGTATATATGTGTGTGTGCGGGTTGGGGTGTCTGCTGCCAGTGGCAATTAATTAACTGTCCACTAATAAGCACCTTTTTTACTTTTCTTTTTAGTTGAATTTCATATTTTTACTGAATATTATAAGAGTACTGATCGTAAAGCTGCGCCAAAGCCACACCAGCGATGTGGAGCAGGTACGGAAAGCGGTTCGGGCGGCGGTCGTCCTTGTGCCACTGCTTGGAATTACCAACATACTCAACATGACGCAGGCACCGCTCGACAAGACGGTCCTCGAGTTTGCCATCTGGTCCTACGTGACGCACTTTCTGACCTCCTTCCAAGGATTCTTTATCGCGCTGCTTTACTGCTTTCTGAATGGAGAGGTACGTTTCTTCCCAACCCTCGTTACACCAGGATTCATTGGATACTTTACTTAATCCCACCCCACACCCCACCCCCCTTCCCTTCCATCTCTCACTGCCCCAGGTACGGACGGCACTTATGAAAAGCATCAGCGTGTACCTTTCGCTCCGAGGGCACCACGATTGGGCGATCCGGAGACAGTCGCTTTTTTCCGCTGGCTATCCAACCGTCCCGGTCAACGAGACACCGCACACAGCAGAATCAAATCGGTAAGCGTGCTGGGATGGCAAGAGGTTTTATAAACTCACTCGAGCGAATTTTAAATCGCCTTTTTTTGGTTTGGTTGCAGCACCAACACCAACAACAGGAACGCCGCCGGCAACAATCTGCTGGCAGGGGCCAACAATCAAACCGCCAACGGTGGCATGGCCAGCAGCAACGCAAACGGTTACCGGTGCGGTTGGTTCAGCCGTTGCTTTTTAGTACAAAAACACACCAACCCGTCCGCTCCGGAACCAGCCCCGCCCGAGTCAGTTGTATTCGATATTTCCGACTAGTGTGTTGCTCCCTCCTTCTGTGTGTCTATGCTACTTTTGTGTGTTTTTTTGTTTGCGATATGGTTTTAGTGCCCTTCTTGTACGTATTCTTTGTTCGCCGTGGTTATTACATATTTCTCAAATGGTTTCACATGTTTGTTTACTTCATTCGTTTAATTATGGATACTGTTATTCAACAGTAACATGCGGTGTCTAATTTAATCCGTCTAATGTTTACGTTACAGAACCAGCGTGTGATGGCGGCTAACGGAGCACGCCCGAAGTACACCGATCCAAGAGACTATACGAAACTAGTAAAGCTTTACCCCGATGACTATTACTACTACCGTTGGAGAGAGTGGAGAAGGGAGTCATTGGACACACACACTCATACACAAAACAATAAACCAGAAACAGCTATCAGGGTAGCGCACCACAAAAATAATTATATACATATATGTAAGACCGATCGTCGATTGCCTGTCGCAAAGCAAACAGTACACACACGACGAGGGTCGAGATGGAAAACTGCAAAGAAGACTCGATTTTATAGCAACGATTGTTCTGCGTAAAACTATATTTTAAAAGTATGTAAAAATGGGGCTCGGGGAACGGAGGGACAAGTTTATCAAATTATTACGTACGTACGAATTGAATTTACTCTGTTACAGAATGTAGTTAAGAAAAGGATGTTTAATAGATAGAGTGGGAGCGGGTTGGATTGTTGAAGAAATGCGATTAGATGAGGTAAGATAAGAGAGTTGCTCTTGCTCGCGTTTCCTATACATAACGACATATTTTATGAGTGGAAGGCACACGACAGGGAGAGTTACTAATATTAACAATGTCGATTGTTTTTTGTCGATTGTTTCGTAACTGATACAGAAGGTGTACTAGTACAAGTAAAACCAATCTGCAAGCAAAGCAGCACCACTACAAAACTAACGCCCAAAAAGCGCAAAAGGGCGGTACGGCTTTAGATTGATTTATGTGTATAAGGAAAAACAACGCAAATTTCAAACCGAACAAATAAATTGCAATGTTGTCTGTTTTTGTACTGACGTGCGTTGTCTGTTGATGGTAATGTACTGTAGTAAAACTGTACGTAAAACTTCACAAAACGTATACTATATGCATGATTTATATTTATTTTATAAATGACATTCTCCCTGTCACCCCGCGATCGCTACACAACATAGAGGTTGGGTGATGGTTTGTAATCTTAATTACTAGAAACAATTGAATTGCTTATGCCGTTTAACAACCACTTTCTGTTTGGTGTGCATTCTTTTCCTTCTTTCCAAAAGAGGGACCACTACGCTCTGCATTACATTTACGAATTCTTTACGGGAATGCGAGTGATAACGCTCTTGACCTCCGTGTATGCCTGCAGTCCATATTCACCGTTCTCACGTCCGTGGCCCGACATTTTGTACCCACCGAACGGTGCCTGTGCTGAAAGAACGTTGTACGTGTTGACCCACACCGTGCCGGCACGCAGCCCCTGCACCAGATAGTTCACCTTGTCGATGTCCTTCGAAAAGACGGCCGCCGCCAACCCGTAGTCGGTTTTGTTGGCCCGCTCAATCACCTCGTCCAGCGATTTGAAGCGAATCAGCTGCTGTACCGGGCCGAAAATTTCCTCCTGTGCGATCGTCATATCGTCCTGCACATCCGCAAACACGGTCGGCTGGATGAAGTAGCCGGGCAAGTCCTGTACCTTGCTACCGCCCGCAACCAACCGTGCGCCCTGCTGCTTGCCCGTATCGATTAGGCCCAAGATTTTGTCGTACTGCTCCCGATCCACCTGTGGACCGTGCTCGGTGGTCAAATCGAACGGATTACCCACGGTCCGCTTCTTCGCCCGCTCTGCACTGCGCTCCACAAATTCGTCGTAAATTTTATCCTCAATAAAGGTGCGCGATCCGGCACAGCAACATTGGCCCATGTTAAAGAACAGTCCAAAGTGGGACGTTTCCACTGCGTGCTTCATATCCGCATCCGACAGGATGATGTTCGGGCTTTTGCCACCCAGCTCGAGTGTGGTGCGCTTCAGATTGCTTAGCCCCGAGCCCTGCTGAATTTTCTTGCCCACCTCGGTCGAGCCGGTGAAAGCCACCTTGTCCACATCGTGATGATCGACCAGGGCAGCACCGGCATCACCGAACCCTGGCACTACATTAACGACACCGGGCGGAAATCCGGCTTCCTTTGTCAGCTGTGCCATGTACAACGCGGTCAGGCTGGTTTGTTCCGCCGGCTTCAGGATAACAGTGTTGCCGGTGGCAAGTGCCGGCCCGAACTTCCACGCCGCCATTAAGATGGGGAAATTCCACGGGATGATCTGTCCGCACACGCCGACCGGTTCGTGGCGGGTGTAGACGAAAAATTCCCCGTCCATCGGAATCACCTTGCCATGGTTCTTGTCCGCCCAACCGGCATAGTAGCGCAAGTTACTGATTGCCATCGGAAGGTCCACATTGTACGACATGAAGTACGGTTTGCCATTGTCCAGCGTTTCCAAACTCTACGTACGCAGGAGAAATTAACATTTTCCAGTTATAGTCAGCGACGCAAAGGAAATGAACTTATCACATAGATACTGACCGCTAAGTAAACCCGATCCCGTTCCATCAAATCCGCCAACCGGTACAGCAATTGACCTCGCTTCGAAGCATCCATCCGCCGCCAGGGCGAGCCGAGCCTATCGAGCATAATACAATACAGTAATCAAATAGGAACCTAAGATAATTTTGCAAAGGAAAAAAAGACACTCACTTAAACGCATCTCTGGCCGCTACCACCGCCTGATCGATGTCAGCTTTCGTGCCCTGCTGGATTTCAGCGATCACCTTCTCGTTAGACGGGTTGACTGTTGGGAAAGTCTTTCCGGCCGAGCTTTTGTGCCACTCATTGTTGATAAAGATCTGAAGATAAGAAGAAGCATTGTAGTAGGCGCGGCAACCTTACGTATGACCTCCAGCGCAATGTCATCGGTATAGGTCACTTACCCCTGTGTAGAGGATCTCTGGAGAAGACTTTGGCGCCGGTACCGAGTAATTCCGGCTGTGTGTATACAGAGCACGGAAAGCGCTCGACAATGTCACTGCACGATACATTGAAGAGAAAAAACAAACGGACTTTTACACTGGTCACGACAGACACAAAGCACCCCCGCGAACGATTAAAAGAAAATGGTCCGTTTATCTCCACTGCAAGAGATAGGAATGAACGAACGAACGATTGCGCTACTTGCGGAACAAAACTGAGACGACTGTTGTAAACTCGCGAAAAAAAAAACAACTCCCTTCTAATTAGGCTTTTTACGATCGTTAGAAAGCGTAAAGATTGACAAAGCTTTGTGACTGCTGCGGTAGTTGAAATGCAAAGAAATCGGGCAATTAATCAGAAATGCCGTACACACCACACCGTAATAAATGTGCAAAACAATGCTGATGGATTTTGTTCTCGATTCATGCCCGCACACACACCAATGCAACTGTAACCGGCCGGTGAGCCCTGTCAGCACATTGCACAGTTTGATAACAAGTCGTCACTTTGCATATGTTAAAATGACAATTAAGTGACGGTTATTTCGTGTTTCAATTGAAACGTGTCGTTTAGTAGTTCATTCATAAGTTATTTTAAATACAAAACATAACTTTGTATGAAAATCAGTTGGCTCGACACATTTCACCTGTGATTTTGTGGCCCAACAATACAGCCAAGCCTCTCCGATCATTCTGAATAAATAAAATAATGGCTCCTGGAGTAGCCCGGTTGCATGCAATTGTTTTTCACTTTGATGATATAATTCTTTTTCGTTTTCTTGACGTAACGGTGTGGCTCGATGTGGAAATTAGCTTAACTTATTACATCACGCAATCGGATAGTAAATCTGTGCTAGGAGAGACTACCGTATGGGAGTCCCAACAGGTCCGGTACGTGGTCCAATGGTACTACACTGCTCCTTGGTTGCCATTAGAAGGGTTAAATTGCATAATGTCAATCTCGTATAATGTCAGACACATGACCGATACGGATCTCCTAGTGCAGCTGCCAAACAACTGTCAAAATGAAAAAACGAGAAAACGCCGCTTTGGACTTGTATATATTTGCTCGCAAGCGTATTTGCAAGAAATAAATAAGCGGCTTTCAGATATTTTAGTTATTTATTCATCAATCAGCACCAAGTGTTGAGTGTCTTCTTTTCCGTGAAATCCACGCAAGTCCACTTTCACGATGAAGGTTGCGCTAATGGTGGCAGAAAAGCCATCGCTAGCAGCCTCGCTAGCAAGCATCCTGAGCAACGGGAAGTGTTCGGTGCGAAAAGGTACGCGAAGGCGGTGTCCTGGGATTAACCTGTAGGCGTTGTGCAAAAATTACATGCTTCGGTGTAGCTCATCAATCCATTTCAATTCGTAGGCTCGAACAGTGCGTGCTCGGTACATGAGTGGGTTGGCCAGTTCCGGGGCGAAACTACTCGCTTCAAAATGACGTCCGTGTGTGGACACATCATGGGGTTAGAATTCGTCGGCAAGTACAACTCGTGGGATCGCGTCGATCCGGCTGATCTGTTCGCCTGCCCGACCGAGAAGAAGGAATCCACACCCAACCTGCGCATGCCGTACTTTCTCGCCCAGGAAGCACGCGGCTGCGACTACCTCATACTGTGGCTCGATTGTGACAAGGAGGGTGAAAATATTTGCTTCGAAGTGATGGCAGCCGTGTCCGATTCGATTCACAATGTGCATTCCAACCGGGTTACGTACCGCGCCAAGTTTTCCGCCATCACGGAAAAGGATATCAAGTATGCGATGGACAATCTGATCCAACCGAACGAAAACGAGGCCAAATCGGTCGACGCGCGGCAAGAGCTGGATCTGCGCATTGGTTGTGCGTTTACCCGCTTCCAGACCAAGTTCTTCCAGGGCAAGTATGCCGATCTGGATGCGTCGCTCATTTCGTACGGGCCATGTCAAACGCCAACGCTTGGGTTTTGCGTTCAGCGGCACGATGAAATTCAAACGTTCAAACCGGAAACGTTCTGGTATGTACAGGTTTCGGTGGGAGAAAGCCCTGAAATCAAGCTGGAATGGCACCGTGTGCGAGTGTTCGAAAAAGAGATTGCGTGTATATATCTGAATAAGGTTAAAGAACAGAAGGAAGCAATGTAAGCAGAATTGTGAGATGTTAGTTAACCGGAAATATTTCATTGATACGGCCTTTTTTCTACATCTTTAGCGTTGAAGCTGTAAGTTCGAAGGAACAGGTCCGTGGACGACCTCAAGCATTAAATACCGTCGAACTAATGCGTGCAGCCAGTGCAGGATTGGGTATCGGTCCCCATACGGCGATGCAAATAGCTGAAAAGTAGGTTAAATGGTCGACTAAAAAATTGTTAATTTTTTATTTAAAAAATTCTCAATCGTTCATTTTCTTTCTCTTGCAGACTATACACTCGGGGATATATCAGCTACCCTCGAACAGAAACCACACAGTATCCTACAAACTTTGATTTAAAGTATGACTACTAGTACGAAAGCATGCCTCTCTCCCTTTACACGTTGATCCGTCTTTCGCTCTTTCCTCATTGCAGTGGAGTTGTACGACTATTACAACCTTCGTCGGAGTTTGGCGAAGAAGCGAAAGCGATCGCCCGCGACATGACTCACCCACGCAAGGGTAATGACGCCGGCGACCATCCACCGATCACGCCAATGAAGCTTGCCTCACGTAACGAGCTGGATGGGGACAGTTGGCGCGTTTACGATTACATATGTCGTCACTTTCTCGGTACGATTTCGCGCGACTTAAAGTATCGCTCCCACACGACCAAGTTCCGGATTGGTGGGGAATTATTTACGGCCACCACCAGCGCCCTGATTGATCCCGGCTTTACCAAGGTAATGACGTGGCAAGCCTTCGGTAAAAACGAGCTCGTTCATCAGTTCGCGGTAAACGATAAGGTGAAAATAGGTGACGTACGGTTGGTGGAGAGCCAAACGGGCCCACCTGACTATCTGACCGAGTCAGAGCTGATCACGTTGATGGAAAAACACGGTATCGGCACAGACGCTTCGATACCGGTGCACATAAACAACATCTGTCAGCGTAATTATGTAGCGATTGGAAATGGTCGTACGCTAACACCGACCAACCTTGGTATTGTTCTTGTGCACGGATATCAGAAGGTAAAGCAAAGTGTAGTTGTGAGACATGAACAAAGATGAGTACAGATTGTTTTCTTCTTTTTTGCAGATCGATCCGGAGCTTGTCCTGCCAACGATGCGGTCCGCCGTAGAACAGCAGCTGAATCTCATCGCACACGGCTCCGCCGACTTTCGGGCGGTGTTGAAACACGCCGTCGAAATATTCCGCCTCAAGTTCCTGTACTTTGTGCAAAACATCAGCAACATGGATATACTGTTCGAATCGACCTTCTCCTCGCTCAGCTCTTCTGGCAAGTCGCTGTCGCGTTGCGGCAAGTGTCGACGCTACATGAAGTACATTCAATCAAAACCGGCCCGTCTCCACTGCCCCACGTGTGACGAAACATACACGTTGCCGGTGAAGGGTTCGATTCGAGTGTATCGTGAGCTAAAATGTCCGCTGGACGATTTCGAGCTCGTCGCTTGGACGAACGGTGCCATGGGTAAGGCATACCCACTTTGCCCATACTGCTACAATCATCCCCCGTTCAGGGATATGGTAAAGAACTCTGGCTGCAACAACTGTCCACATCCAACCTGCGCCCATTCACTATCATTGCTGGGCGTTTCGAGCTGCATGGAGTGTGAGCGGGGTGTGCTGGTACTAGATTCCACGATGACACCGAAGACATGGCGTTTGGTCTGCAACGGTTTGTGTGACGTCATCGTCAATTGTTTCGCCGATGCAGTGAAAGTGACCGTGGAAGGTGAGAGCGTTAAATGGTTGAATATCTATTCGGTAGCATTATTACACCGTTATTGATACCATTTTCAGCTGAATCATGTGAAGAATGTGGCGCCCAGCTCGTGACAGCGGTATACAAACAAGAAAAGTCACCATTCAAGGACGAGGTAACCGAGAAAAAGGGCTGCATTTTCTGTTTCGCTGACTTTATACCATTGGTAAGTATGCAATTGATTGAAACATCTCGACATTTTTGCTGTCATTCTTATCGTTTGTGCTTTCTTTTTGCAATACTCAGGTTGAGAAGCACAAAGCAGTCGAGATGCGTCGAAACCATGCGGGTGGTCGTGGCGGACGGGGCCGAGGTTTTCGCGGCCGAGGCGGCAAGGGAGGTCGAGGAAGGAACAAAGCACCCAAGGATAAGATGACACAGCTGGCGAACTATTTTGTATAGTGTTGCAAAGCTCCTCGTGTACGAATGGTGTTCCAATTCCGGGCTAACGCTTCATCCCATCAACAATCAACGAACCTCGGACGTGAACAAGCGGCGCCTGCAACAAAGTGCATTTGCAACTAAGCCCATCTTCTCATTTTCCTTCTCCGCGTCAACCCCGCTGGCAAGTGAAGTGTGTTGGATTTAAAAAATGGTGTTACATTATCTTCAAAAGCTAGTATCACCCGGACACTACTAGGGCGTATCCATCAAGTCGACAAAACACAACTTTATTCTTCAAAGAATTAATAAAATCTCTCCAAAATGTTAAAAGTCATTCGAACGGATAAAAAAAAATGGGTTTCGTGCAGTTTGTGGAGGATGAATATTCATTGAGTGATGAAATGCCGAAATATGAACCTTATCAGCCTGAGGTTTTCAGTACTGGTTTAACACGAACATAGTATCGTCATGTGTTCATCATGCAACGAAATTTTAGAGTGAAATAGTCTGAATCATCATTAAAAACTTATGTATTTTAATTAAATTTGTATTAATTACAATTACAACGTAATATTTATCTTATCTCTTCCAACATTCCAACAAAGACTGTCTTCTCCATTCAACGTTCAGCGAAGAAATCTAGCATTTACCAATCTACGAACGTGTGATTAATATTCGACAGGCGTATAATTCCCGATCAACGACAGCCAAAGCTGTTCCATCTTCTGCGTAATCGGGATTTTGAGGGAGAAATGGAGAAGAGAGGCAGTGAAGAAGTACGTCAGCTGTCCTTCATCATCCATCTGATGGCGGACCAATGCTTCCGTTTCGCGATGATTTAAATACAATCGTCTGCCATCGTGAACGACGTACTGTTCCGTCAATCCGTGCACGACGTCCATCGAAACAAGGATAGGTTGCGCGGCATCGCATGTTACATTTTGCGTCGAAGCGTTTTTCACCGGTTTGCAGAGAATGAATCCTTGCCGCGGTAAAATCCGCTCGACTGTCTCCAAAAGAAGCGGCGTATTTACGAACACGGTTTCGTTGACAATTAGTAAGTATCGTGCGTTGGTTGTGGTGGCCCGATGATGATGCTGTAGGCGCTTTAGCCAATCCATCGTTCCATTCGTTACGGTTGCAAGCAATGGTGGGTGCATGTTGGAGCCATGTAGCTCAAACCTGTGCACTACACGATGATCGGTTTGGGCCCAGGTGTGTCGGATGGCTCGCCGCAGTGCGTAGTTTTTTTTCGCGGATTTGATCACCATCGCTAACAGTACACCACCGTTCGATGTGTTGTTGAGTGATGATTCCGATTGTAGTGACGACAGTTCTAGCCCTAAACGTAGAGCGCCGATTTTGTGCAACAGTTCACTATTGTCTCGGTTAATGCCATCTTCCAGCCGATGTAATATTTGCACGTAGCCTATCAGCATGCCCGAGAGCGACACGATCACGATCACTACACAGCACAGAGTGAACTTGTCAAATAACCCCATAATTAGTGTCGGGTGGCGAGTAAAACAGCATCAGCTTTGTGCGCGGTCCGCGGGAAGAATCGATATCAACACGCCAGCACCACCACCTTGCGCGTACGTTTGAAATTCAACTAACCGTTCGGCGAGGGCAGCGAACGCACACGTACCAGGTCGGGCCGCTTTTGTATCCACGAGTATTGGTGAACACAGCGATACGCTAGTCAATAAAGATACGCGCCTCACGAACAAAAAAATCGCATCCATGCTTATCGCATCAAACAATGCCAATCTTCACCAATTATCCACCGATTCGGGCAATGCCGGCACTCTTGATTAGTGATCATGTCTAGCGAATGTGGTGTGCCCCCAAGTGGGATGGGACGTAGGGCTTTTCCGTATGATGGGGAATCTTTCATTGATTACACATTATTGAGCCTTTGTGCAATTATGAGTTGCTATGACAACAAATACGTGTAATAATTAATTAAATAAGAGGATGAATCTAGGATTTGACGTGCTAGGATTTTTTTTTTAATCTAACAGCATGATTTGGCGATTAGAAAGAATGAATTTCAGAAATAATGTTAACAATCCTTTTTATTTGAGTTATTTGTTTTGTTAACAAAAAAAATCTTTATCTATGGTTTGCATCGTCTTCTCTTCTTATTCATGGAGAGACGATCTCATATAATGGCATATGCAGAACTGGCGCATATACCATCAAACCCGCCCGCGTAATTGTAATTCTAGTCTTTTCTTTTTTTGTTTTTTTTTTCTAAAAAATTTAATTTAAAAACTTAAAGTTGAGTAAATATTAAAAAAAAGACTTACAAGGAACATGACAATTTTATAAAAATAATAGTGTTGAAAGAGACACAATTGAAATTCACATGTTTCTGTGCGTATTACACTGAAACCTACAAAGATTGTGTGATAGTCGCCAATATCAAACAGAGCGAGAGAAAACTGATTCTGCATCGACTATTTTGTTCTCTCTTTCACATTCACTCATAGTGGACTCGCTCTAGCAACAAGCGTTTAGACGTGTCATCCTTTACCTGCACACTGCACGTAAAGTTCAACGAAAGCTTAACGAACATCGTTGATGATGATGATGGTTCACAGTGGATATTGCTTCCAATTCAAAGGCTTAAATAAAAAAAAGGGAAAACAAAATAGTTGTACAAATAACTTGAGATTGCCCGAAAATGTTACCCGTAAATTGATGTTGGCAATGCAGATGTTTTTCACATATTGTGAGCAGTAATTTTCAAATGGTAAATCATAACATGAAAAGAAATAATTTGAAGCCGCTGTGTGGTTTTTTTTTTTAATTTTAAAATTTCTTATAATTTTACGAAAACAACAAAATGAAAATATTTATTGAATAGAGAATTAATAATACGATCATGTTTCATAAACTTCAATCCTTCCAAAAACGTTTTTTCTCAAAATAGTATCTTCCCAATATTTGCACTATATTATCCCATTGTGTGAAGGGGTGGTTTACAATCCGATGGTGTTTGCTACTCTGCTCTCGGAATCGAGCACACAATTCATTCATTCAAAAAGCAACAGCGCGCGCGAATGTGGTACGTGATCATCGCTCTGTCTCTTGTAAATGCCGGCGCGGCATTTCTGTTGTCCGAGACACGCACACTAACGCTGAAACACACACATTTATACAAATAGGGGTGTGAAGTGCGTTCTGTGTTTCCTTGTGTATACGGTAAGGCTTTCTTTTTCGACTTGGTAGGTCTGTGTGTGCGTGCGTGTATTTCCTCTCTTTGCCACCCGCGACGATCGGTTCGTCGTACGCGGTTGTGTTGTGTGTTTGTTTGCCCTATCCTGCGGTGCGTTACCTATAAGGTGTGGATGTGACAGTGTGAGTGTGTGTGCATGATTTTAAGGGGCGAGAAAGGTGTGCAAAAAAAAAGAAGGTAAAAAGGTGTCTGCACATCCGTATTGTAAGCAAAATGCATTTGTGTTTATGTGTGATAGTTGAAACACAGTCATTTCTGAGCCTCAGTGAATTCCGTGGTTTTCGCTAAATTACGTGCGTGTATGCATTAACAGCAAAAGAGTTATCACCACCATTGCTAGTGTTGAGATCTTCAGATCATTTACCAGCCACCATACTAGGCTGCTTTGCTACCTGTGCTACCTTCCGTAACATATCAACAACCTGCCGCAAAAACCTGTTCCTTTTGGGGAGGTGGTGCTGTGATTAACATTCACAGGTGAGTGAAATAAGTTTGATTTCCTATCCGTTTCTGCAAACGATCGCCGATTTGGTGCTGCAGCACATTTAAATCAACACTTGCATGGGCGGTTGCTTTATGATTGCGACTCTTCCTCTTCATCTCTTCAGGTTCGCTTTCGGGCGCATAAACATTTAAGGGGTAGGGCAAAACGAAGGAGGTTGTTGTTTTCGTTGCATCCTATCCCGTTTTCATTCCGGTTTTATCTTTCTTTCCCAAACAACACCACAACGCAACATCCACTTCCCAACCTTTGCACACGGACGTGGAGAGACGATCTGAAGCAAAAAGAGGAGCAAAGACAACAAAAACACCACCCAAAACGGCGCACCGATGAACCAAAAACAACAAAGCAATCGCTTCTATCCATCTCTGCCCTTACCCTGTCACCGCACTGACCATGGCTGGTTTTAGGAGGCTGACGGGCGGCCTACTATAAGGGAGGCTAAAACCGAAATCTTTTACTGTCCATGTTGGCGTGAACGTATCTCTTCGCGTCGACCCCCAAGAAACGAAGAGAACGAAATCCAGGTGAAGAAGAAAGCGCAAAACATCAGAAAACCTGTTTCTGGCTCTGCATGTGTGTGTGTGTGTGTGTTTGTGTGTGTGTGTGTGTGTGTTTGTGTCGCTTGCCTTGATTGTATGGGTGTTGAAACGTTGTTGTCGAAGAACAAGAAAAGGGGCCGAGCCCCGCCAAACTTCACCCAAAGCCAACACCCACCCCCCACATGCTCGATGGGGTGGAGAATATGTTCTCGCCCGTCGCTATGGCTACTAGCGCGCAGAACATTGTGTTTCCAAAAAGGTGAAAATCATAATGCCCCTATGCCCGACGGATCAAGCTGATCAAGCTCAGATCGAAACTGATCGATTATTTGTGCGTAAGTTTTGTTGTGGTTGCTGGCGTTTGATCTAGAAAAGATTAATTCTCTTATT
>KB697003.1:0-10824 GCA_000349165.1 Anopheles christyi | reverse complement strand
CCGGAAGCTGCGGTTAGTTCTGCCAACGACAATTCCACTTCATCCGTTCCCTTCCGAGCTCTCTCTCTCTCTCTCTCTCTCTCTCTCTCGACACATATCTTCATCTACACACCGTTTAATCTGCTACACCCAGGTCCAGGTTGACCGATCGCAGGTGAAACATGCCCACGAAAGCAATGCGACACCGATACCGAACGGTTGTGGCAATTGTTTACCCACGGATGATGTTCCTTGTTAGTGGCCCACTCCAGCAGGGACGCAATCATGGATAAAACATTATCTGCACCCTCATTATTTGTACAAGATTCGCTATCGGTTCCAATCACTTTATTGGAAGCCACTATTTCAATCCTCGTTGCCCAGCTTCTGTCGATGGGATGGTGAGTGTGTTGGTAAGGGTGATCGTTTTCGACACTGAACGCAGCACCTTCAGGCACTGACCACTCGTATTAGGAACGTCAAATTGCTACAGTTTTGCGACGATTTTGTTATTCTGAGCACATTTCGGTGGCGGTAGTGGTTCAGCTGCTCCTGGCTCCCGACTCATTCCTGGAGGCACAAGAGAAAGCAAAAGAAGTTGTTGAAAGGTTGCGAGTTGATGTTGTCCCCGTGCTAGGTTAAACTCTGTGTAAGAATGTCCACCACCTCCTTGGTCGTTGGTGATGATGATTTTTTTCTCTTCAATTTCCTTCCACAACATGTCTCGATTGGCCTGAGGACCATGTAACGAAATCTGCTGCAGGCTTCGAATAGATGGGTAATTAAAGTGACATGTTTGGCCGGCTGTTGACAAATGGCAGGTTTTGTTACGTAGCAGATCGATTATAGGGTGCCAATGCAGTAGAAAATGAAACATAATATAAATACAAATGTTTAGCAACGCCGAGAAGGAGGATTTTTGTGTGATGGCAATGTGAAAAAAACATTCCTAATAATTGTGTTGTAGAATTGTATCGCTTTTCTCCAAATTGAATTCTGGATTGACCTTCTACATCATTCCAAATAATTTTAAACACCTTTCCATAGGATGCATATCCTCGGGTCGGGAAGGTACGATCAAATAACCATTTCAATACGCTTCATTTGCTGGGAATGCTATAAATTCGATTACCATCATCGCTATTCAATGCCAAGTCAAACTAATGCGCCCGGTCACATATAAAAATAAATAACGACTGATTAGAAAAGACTCCCTGCTGCTTTCACGTCGCAGCAGCCAGGAATATGGGCGATTTACTTCACTAAATAACAATAAATAGATTGTGCACTGTACTGTGCACGAGTAGCAATGGCCAGTGGTAGGTTCAGAAATTTCCCAGCATCCATTTGAATTCGAATTTGCTGCGAGTTGTCCGAAGGTACTATGCTTTGTTAGGGAAATGGCGGTAGCAGTTTGGGTTTGTAGCCCACGAAAATATGCCACCCGAGCGCACCGGGTGCAATAGGGCAGAGTCTGTGTGTGTGTGTGGAACGGAACGTAACACGAACGAAACGGGGAGCATTATCACATTCCACTCCATAAAAACTGACCATCTCCTGACCAGACTTGATGGACGCCCGTTTTGCCACCGCCACCTAATGTGTTGCATCCCAAGCCGGGGAGGTGGGAGTGCGCCAGTGACTGGACAATAGCCGATGATAAGACTGACGTGGAAATTTATTGCCCGGCACGCGTTCGCAACCAACCCCGACACACGGGTTGGACAGAAACGTAAAAACTGTCCCACATTTTGACTGCTGCTAGTTTTTTTTGGCAAACTTTTTCTCGCTTTTGTTCTCTTTTTTATGCAAAACTAATTGTCCATGACTACCTCAGAGAAAACAGCCTGAATGTCGGTGTAAAAGGATTGCTTTTTTTTGCTTTCGAAAACGTTGGCACGCAATCCTGTTAATGGTTACAAGCGACAACAACAACAACAAAACATTGTCATTACAACGGGCCCTAAACAAATTGCGGTCAATGAGACGGATGCTAAGGGTTGACTCCAAACGAAATCAACACTCATCACCGATCGATTGGCGATTGACTTCTCTATTGGTTTCGCGCTTCGAATGTTCTCTTTGCGTGTGAAGAAGGTGGCTGCGGTGAAATCGTAGCAAAGCAAATAAATGGATCCCTAGGGACAATTAGTTCATTATGTTCTCCTTTCCCCCGTCCTGTCCTTACTACATCGCAAACGTCCTTTCGTTGGTCGCCTTTGGGGTTGTCTGTAAGCACTAGATTATCCTTCCTCCACTGCTCCCAAATACAAATCTAACGGATAAACGATTGCCGAAAGGCTATGCCCAAAGGTCAGCAGCTACCGTGACGAAAGGGCGGTCCTGCGATTTAATTCCGACGCTTGTCTGCTTCTTCCCTCCAATCCGCATTCCTTCCACCGCTTCCACCAACAAGGCACAGTTTTTCTTTTCTTCCGGGTAAGTTTGGTGTTCAGTTGACCATCCTGTTTCAGTTCCGCTTTTTTTTCCCTCCCCGTGCGTTTTCTTATAACTATCCTATCGCCGTATGTTGCGCACTGTTCAAGGTTTTTTTTCTATCCCTCCCGGAACAGGCGGCAGCGTTCGGAATTGTCCGTTTTGATTTATGCTTGAGACGCAAGTGTGGCATTATACTGCACGCGGAGTTATTTATGGGAATCGATACAGTGGAAAACTCCCTCCGATTCGAATTCCTGTGTTTTGGTTGTTGTGTGTCATTGATATTTATAAAGATTAGAAAATGTCCTTCAGCACCGGTTCGGCACAAGGGTGGTGGTACTGTCCCGTTTAGAGTCAGGACCGGAAAGGTTGAACCAGTGTAGGTGACTCTTCCCTGGCCAGCAGCAAAACTAATCGATCCAATCGTGTCTCGCCCACGAAAGTTTGGCACAAATGCATCAATTACTTTGGCACGGTGGCCTCCTAGTATGGGAACGTCTTGTACATTTTGTTGCTGTTGTTACTGGAATGGCTCCAAAACGATGTGTACTGAGGGACGGGCCAACTGGACAGGATTATACCGATGGTGCAGCAAGCATGTGAATCGACTTTTCGTGAAGCATTTAATTGTTCATCGGCTAGATTGGTACCATTCATTAGCTTTTTTCCTTCTCATCTTCTTTGAGCAAGTCCGCAAATCGAATGCCGAATAAATGGAAGGACAATACTACCTCCATTTGAAAGTATAATCCAATGTAGGGCAGCGATTGTGGCGAAAGGGGCACCAGAGACAACTCAGACGAAAAAAATAAAACAATCCACTACCGGCAAACCAATGAGGGCCTGTGGAAATGAACGAAAATTATCCTATCCGGTTCGCAGCCGCTACCGAATCGGTTATAAATATTAATTCATTTCCGTTGCTAAATTCTGTTTACTTCCGATTCGAAGCGATTCGATATTGGCTAATATGATTTGTATGAATTTATGCTCCTTTCTGCCCTCGTGCTGTACGATTATAGTACGAGATGCTGGTGGCGCCAGGACAGATAGCATCCATTTCCGGCCAATGCCAGAGTAAAGGCCCACTCCCAAAACGGTCCCTTGTGTGGAGGATTTTTACGTCCTAGCAATTAGGCTACGAGCGAAACTAATCGAACTTGATTTACCAACTTTTCTTACCACATTCTTGCTAACTTGAGCTGTGGAAATGGTAACTACCATAACGGCTGATTGTTGATTTTATCATAATTACCACCAGTTGTTCGACTGCTTTGGCATTTCTTATTTGAAAAGATAATGTAACTATTTGTAATATTTTGGTCATATAATATTTCCAAAGCAGTAAGGAATAAATTCTTAGCAAAACATGCTTGCTGAGAACCATAAACTAATAACTATTGCCTAACAAAATTGTCAAAGCTAACGGCAAAGAAAATAAATCTGTGAAGACTCCAAACGATGAATGTATGAGAAATGTCTGATTTAGTACAAATTTCAGAAAATAATAACAAATGTTCAACAAAACAATTTTAAAGCGAGAACTTACACACGTTGAATTGCTCGTAATGGAATTCATTAGCGCTTCCTATGTCTAACATCTAGCTCTTGCTTGCAAGCCCACTAAACGCTTCCATGCACGCTGCAAACAATGAACAACCATTTCGTCAGTAATTGTTGACCTGCGACTCTAACAATTAACGTAATTGAAAAGGCGCATCCTACTGCTCATATCGCCTGAGCGCCTGTCTTTGCAACTTTCAACTTTGACCTAAGTGTCTTCCATACCAATGACGATCCATCCCCTCACTTCGCTGTGTGTTGCCACCCATCGGTGCTCTCCAGGCCATGGGGATGCTCTCAGCATCATCAAATCACTTCCCGAATCCACAAAAACCACGTGCCTCGTGCAATTTGTGGCGCACATTATACGTACGAGTATTTACGCAAATCGCTAGGGTGTAAATAATTGTCATTAAATATTTGATTTCCCATCCATTGTTCCAATGAGGTTAGAATCGACTCGCTTCAATCGACGGGCAGCATGAAGTCGCGGAAACTCTTTTTAACCCTTTGCCACCGACCGTGATGGTTGCGTACCGCCGTTTGCTACGCAATCTAGCACTATGGCTGTTCGCGTTTTTTTTTAATTCAACCAGCCTCACCAGCAAGCGCAGCTACTGCCACGTTCCAAGCAATCAATCAGACAATGATAAACAAACGATTCGAGGCACTATATCTACGGGAAAACTTCGACAAGACTTTAGTTACGTTCAATCATGCTTGTGAAAGCCCAAAAGGGGTTTATTTAATTATCATCTCTGTATGCGAGATTTCGTTCCCGGATTTTGCTGGAGAGCCACGAAGACGATTTCTTCTCTAACCGAAATTGAAACTCCTTCTTGTTCAGCTGGTGAGAACCATGACCGTACAGTGGGAAAACCTTGCCGCTGAAATGTTTGGCTCCTTCAATTGAACAGCAAATCGTTAGCATATGATTCTAATTAGCATACCTCAACCACACTGCAGCCATAGGCCACTGGAAGATTACAGTAGAGTTGTTTGCAGCTCTCTGGTTGGATGAATATTAATTTAGATAAGAGCATCGAGTACAATCGTTTGCTTTCTGTTCCTGCATCACTTTCGATATGATTGCAAAAATACAAAATTTCAAATGACTCTTAACTATTTCTGCATCAAAAGATAGATACTTGGGAGATAGATTTTCGGAATGAATCACCAATTACGCGCGGAAGGTCGTTGCCCGCCAAATCAGCACGAGTCACTCACAGCTGTTACATTTGATCTACCTAGACATTTGCTAAATGTAGCATAAACAGTGCATAAAATGTTGATGTGGATTAATTGTAAAATTGAAAGCTATGCTTGTTTTTAACCTTTTCAAATCTACAAAAAATGCAACGAGCTGACGATTGGGCGCGCCATATGCGCCAGCACAAGGCAAAGAGAGGCAAAAATTTGATAACTAATTCGACCACTGTCTTCGCCAGTCGGTAGGCGCGTTTTGATGCAGCAAATTTGCTTCAAACTTGCAAACTTATCGAAATAATACACCCTATACGTCACATGGATTATGACGTCGAGCGGCTACAGGCCTTCTCATGGCCAAGGGCTCAATTAAACGACAGCTATGTTCGATGAAAGAACGTTTTCGAAATGGCATGTATAAATTAACATAAATAATCAAAATATATATATATTTAAGGAGCATTCAATCTGCTTATCGCTTATCTAACAAATTAATTAACTGTGAAAAGAAAACATTTTTAATTTAAATGTATGCTACTCTAGTGTACGTGGTACTACAACAAGCAATGCACCACACCAGGTCATTTACCTACTTCGATCAGCTTGATGTGGATAAAGAAAAGGCGAAGAAAAGTGATGGAAATCGGCCTACTGACTGTTACTAACTGCAACATTGGCAATTCCAATATTCCCGTTGGTAACGCACGGAAATCAACGTGCCTCCGGGCGTCGCGTTGACCGGTGGACGCTAGGCGTCAAAAAGGTAAGGAAAAAGATAATGTTTCTAGGTACCCTTCACACGAATCGGTTACTGACTGCTTGGCGTGTGTACCGTATAAGGTGAATTCTGCAATCGTTTCGTAATTTAATGCTCCAGTCCCATGGAAGAGATATGCTTCAGGTCAACCCTGTGCAAATGGGAATTATTAGTTTTGTCTCCAAAAAATTCCTTTCCAATCTTAAGAAAACGAATAAAAAATTCTAAACCAAAGATAATCCTTAGCACTTAAAGGCGACATTCGGTTGGGATCGGAAAATTAAAAGGCAAATATATATTAAAACTAATATTGCATTTGTATTCCATAAGTCTGTCGAATACCGAGCAACACACTTTCAACCAACTATTATCTAGATTTTGTCTTTTCTTCTCGGTTTCAAATCCACCAAAATATTATGCCTTAGGTGTGTTTTCATTTTTTTATGCTTCTCCCAGATTACTATTCCCTTTCTTCAAACAAATCATAAATCTAATCTGATCTAAAATAAGTCAAACTAACCAGAAATTCATTGCTTGAGGGTATTTAAACAAACTATTGCTTAAACTAGAATTGGAACAAGTTGGAAGAAAAGCGAAGATTTGTTTTTTTTTTCTAAATAAAAAAAACCTTTTTGGGACATTATTGGGATAAACAACACATCTTTGTAAAACTACTTATACTCAAATGGTAGGTACCAATGAAGGCACAGGTGATTGTTTCCCTAGATTAGTCTCGTTGGTGAATTTTCCGAACCAAATGCCCAACCTTTGGGATGATTCCCAATTTATTTTCCGCCCGATTTGATTCGTGCCTATTCGTGCTCAATCTGTGTTCCGTATCGAAACATTTCCTTTTTGAGAGGAGTATCCTAGTGCAGTTAGGTTATGCCGAAGCTGTCGAACGGGTTTTTCGAGTTGGTTTGGTAATTTGGGGCGAAACAGGGGAAAGACAAAAAAAAAGTTCCATTCCAAGACAGCTGACAATCACCCTACGAAACCGTTCGTCGAGCATAAAGTTACAGGGAAATGTAAGGCGGAGGCGTACAATCTTGGCAAAATATAAGGACACATTCACACTCTTACGCGCACTCTGCAACTCGGCTGCATGTCCAGGTTGATGCGTCAACCCGCATACTTACTATGTGATCCAAATCGCAACCATTGCCCCCGGGGGCCGATCAAATGCAAAGCAAGATAAACCCGGGAACATCCTTTCTACCATCATTCGTGCATCAGTTCAGTGGAGCATAAAATTGTGCTCCGAAATCGCGCGCAAATCGTTAGCGCTTCCGCTAATGTTACGCGTACACCACACGCTCCGGAGGCACGTTCGTCGATGATTTGCTGATGATGTTTGAGAAATTGTATTGTTGTGGAAAAGTTTTGCGCGACTTTTGTCGCAGCCCGGAGATTTGTGCCACCCACTGTTAGGACTGCAAATTGTTTCAATCAGCAGTCAAATTCGCAGACGGGCAATTGATTCCAATCTATCCATATCATAGAGGAATCGAATTACGTTACACGCTGGGAAGTGTGCTAAGCTCTGCAGTGTTAGATATTCGTCACAATTTGTCTTGCTTCACCGTACAACCCTCAACCCGATGCGGCCAAGAGTGGAAAAGTGTTTACCCTGTTTGGGCCCGAATTATTTCCCGCTTCTCGTGATTGCTTCAGCTTTCGACAATCAATGTAAACAACGGATCTGTGTCGTATCTTCGAGGGATTAATAGCCACAGCCCCTTGACGACACGCGACACACACGCAAGGGCCTTTTATCAAACACATTCGCGCCCCTAACCCGATGCTAGATTGCACGGCCATCCATTTGGCTGATATTTTATTATGTTTACGCTGGAAGGCCACCGGTCACCCATCAAAACCCGATAGCATCGTAGCACAGTGCACGTTTTTTTTTGCCGACAAATTTATGCACATTAGCGCACAAGAAATCCACTTCATACCCACAGCCACAGCACACATATAACCATTATCTTTCCCAACGCTGGCCGAGATGGTAAACCGTTTTGTAACCCGAGCTGACCAGCTGGCTGGACATTTTGGGATGCTTGCAATGTCACGTTTTACTCATTAGAAGTCAAAAATCAACCCATCCGGGGGCACTGGGAGCTTCCGGCGCAAACACTTCCAGCGAAGTATCGAAGAAAAAGGCTTACCTCGAAAACAACAACTACAAGAAGGGATAAAAAAACACGGAAATCTAAGCACTCCCACGCGGGCTGGAATCGGAGAGGCATGGTAGGCGATGGTAAACAGCCGTAAATTGGGCTGCCGAACGATATCAAACCGTACCGGCCGGACCGGACCCGAAAACCCCTGTTAGTGGTCAAACGGTTCGGTCCGCTCGCCATCGCTAGCAAACAGGAAACGGATTAGATGTCTTAAGAAATGATACACATAATAGACGTCTTAAGTAAATTTCATTAAAATTTTAAACGCTTTGCATTGGACCCGATCCGACCGAAGCGATCCAAAACGATGGTTGTGGCGGTTTGGGGGTGGAGGTAGGAAAAGTAATTTTCTGTACTGGGTGGGTTTTCTTTGGTTAAAATAACATTTCCTTCTCCTTGCCTACTCGCACATTTACAAAAGCAAACGAATTCGATTTATCATACAGTGTGCATGCAATTTTCGGTTCGCCTCAGCAACACCACCCAGTGTGCTGGTAGTGGGCCGCGAGCCAAGACACGCACCCGCTGAAGCGTGAATGTTTTTGAATTTAAATTCAAATCTATTTATTATCTCTGGTCAATATCTACTTTGTACTCTCCCTCAAGCGAATTTTATTATTTTTTCCAAGAACCTGAGTTCAACGTTACCATCTTAAAAAGTATCATAAATTTGCCCAATGTTGCACAAACCCATTCGCTGCCTTTTCGTACAATACCAGGGACACGGGATTTTACTCCGGAAGGGGAAAATTCAAAGCAATATTGTGTCTTATGCGTTTGGTGCTTGGGTTCACTAAATCAAATCGGTTTTGTAAAACTTGCTGTTCCGATGGTAAAAGGGACCGAAAGGGCGAAATCTTTTTATTCTACAAATTTCACGCCTCATTCTCCGTGCGCTTTAAATTCTCCTATCATTTTAAGCGCCACGTTTTGATGCATTGCGCTACACCCGTTTTGCTTTAGCGCTCAGCCCACCGAAGATGTACAGTTTATTTTCCTACAGTACGTTTTCTGACGAAGTGAAAAGTAGCACTTTTGAAATGCGCATATTATCAATCATTGTTTGGTGGTGGGTGGTGTAAAAGGGGTTATTGGGTACGTGATAATTGTGACAAGCTCTTGATAAAAGCATATTTTTAACTTCTGGTCGTCTTACAATGAAAGTCTGAACAAGTTGTTTGATGCGCTCATACGTGTGATGAAATAATCTTTGGATATGTTTTGTCGAAAAATTCAATTCACGTACAATGGAAACTTTATATTCAAATCAACTTAAAGGTACACTGAATAATAGAACAGTGTTTTGAAAGTGTTTGGTTTTATTCAAAAATGTGATTTAAAAAAAAGTACCATGTTTTTTTTTTATTTACCCAATACACTATTTCTGTTTTTTATACTTACATTTCTATAATTACATTGACTTATCGTAGCAATTATTCGTGCATACTTAATTTTTTTTTATGTGATCAAATTTGTCAAAGATATCTGTTATTTTGAGATTTTGCCATAACAAAAAGATTGAAGCAAGTGCTAAAACATTTTTATAAAAACCAATTCATCCTCTTTTTCATATGGCCAATCAGGATTTTAAAACATCCTTGCATATCCATAGAATGGAGCGTTTATCGAAGAAAATGAAATTGATGTTCAGTTTGCTGGGACAATGACGTGCCCATGAGCTGGGTGGCTGTAACAACCGGACAAATGGTAAACAGCTACTTGAAAAAAGATGAACCTTGATATTCAAATCGCTCTGTTGATCGATTGTGTTTAAGCTTCAAATAATCGATCAGTAAAATGGGTTCATTGTTAAAAGAACGAAATGTTTGCTACCAATACATCGATAATTATATCTAGAAGGCTATACGGAGTTACGATTGGCCATTAAAGAATTAGTAACAATCCCAACACAAATATTTTCGACAGCGATTGCTAATGTTACGACTACCGGCTATATGACTGGTTAGTAGTGACTCATAACTTTTTGTTAAAGACCTCCGTTCGTAGTACTCAAGTAAAATATCAAGAATTAAAAAAAACTTGTGTAGTTTTTCGTTAACCCATACGAGCAGGAATGGCTTTTGTAGAAAAAAATTAAAGAAAAAAGACAAATATTGTATATAATATATCTGTATCAATATTATCTGAATGTTATTCACTCGTTACTGCACTTGAATGGTATGACTTGAATTGATGCTAAGTTGTTACAGTGTCCCAAGAAACCTAATATGTCGATTTACCATATTTGTGAGTAGTGTAAAAGTAGTAGTGTACACGGTCATGTTTTTTGACGAAATAAACCTAGTCGATCTAGGCCTGTCTCAGTCACTTATGCGCTTGGCTATTAGACTTATAGAAGGATCCATCCTGCGTGCTAGGCTGAGTATACAAACTTACTGAGTTATTAATCGGCTATGTACCCGAATGGTAACTCCATACTAATTGGAACGGTACGAATGGGTACCAACTCACGTCTGGGATTGTACGAACCACCAATTTAATGTACTACGTAGCTGCCTCATCATCGCATACACATCCACCATTATTTATACATTATTTATATATTTGGTTCTGTTGGTAAAGTTGTAGCAATACTCCACTGATACGGGAATGGATCCGAAGCCTCCAGAAGGCTAACATAGGCTCTCCTTTCCCTACTCCTGCTCAATACGTCCTCGTCGTACAGAACGG
>KB697002.1:0-10867 GCA_000349165.1 Anopheles christyi | reverse complement strand
AAATGAAACAACAGTTCCTTCAACTGTTTTGTGCAGTTGGCAAGCTGATGCGGCCATCGGAACACACACCACATGGGCATGACAGATAGACAGACAGTGAAGTGGCAGCAGTGAAAATTCATCACCGCACACCGTGTTGGTTGCTGGAGCTGCTGCTGTACCTTACATCCTTGTGAGTTTCAACCGACATGAGACATGGCAGAAAAGGATTCATCCATAAATGCACGTCCTTCTGCTGTTGCATTCTGCGAGGGTTCACATTTGTCAAACGCATTAGTTTGGAGAACCACGTAAATCGTGGAAAACCAACCAGCCAACGGTCACGTTTTTTGTTGAACTTGGTTTTGTAGCAGCAGCTTTCTGGTTTACAGCACACAAATGAACGAACGAGTTGTAACTTCGCTGTCTTGCAATGCAGCTAAAAATAGTGGAAATGGAATTTAAACATTTTTGATCCCAAAATGCACTCCCAACATTGGTCCTAAAATAGTTTAAAAAGCAATAGAAAAGTCAAAAGTCAAATGACATGCATGCTGTCTAGTTTCAGTATTTCTCAGATTTTTTTTTTGGAAACTGAGAATATCAACAAAAATACTCTTTTGTGACTTTCTTATTTCTATTATAAATTACTCGACATCTTCGCACATTGGCAGGCTGAAATTACTTCGTTTATCTATGCTTCAGCCGATCGAATTTCAACGAGGATAATAAACGATAAAAACATTTCCTATTATTAAAAGAAAGTGAAGCAAAAAAAACGGAAATGGATCGACCCGGCCATTATTGCCGAAATTGCCAACCGTTTTTTTTTTTTTTCTTCTGTACGATCACACCCGCAGGAATCCAAAACAATCCAAACGCCGATTTTCCTGTGTGCTCGTTATTCCCGCTGGGAAAACATTTCTGATCTGGCTGTGACAGGATGGTTTGCCAGCTAGAAGAAACCCCATCGGTGTAAGGGGGGCATTCTTACCTCTTGTGTAAAGTTTCAGAACGAGGAAGAGTGCGTTGAATTACTTGTTTATTTACTTTTATTCCCTTCTTGGCAAGCGCAAAAAATGGTTGGTAAACACATGAAATTATTTTTATCTTTTTCTTGTATTTTGTCGGTTGAAGTTGGATTTATGATTGTTTGGTTGCTGTTTGTTTTGAAGCTTAAACTTCATACTATAATTATTATATTCCTTACGTCTAATGAAATCTTTATTATAAGCTAGAGGTTTTATCAGAAAAACGACCAAGGGAAAACAACGAAAGCACAAGTTGTTTAAAATAATAACAATTAATCAATAAGGTAAAAACTGAACGTGCGGAGGGACAACAACACCAACTTTACTTCGCAAACCACTCCACTCCAATTTCCACTAAGCAAATTTATGTCATGACTTTCTATATGAGCCAATGCTAAGATAGCATGTTCTGTACCCTGCATTCTCGACTTGCATATTAACATGGCTCATCATCGACAGCAGGATAATAAATTCGCTTGTATCGCAAAAAAAAAAGTCCATTAAATTGGAAACGGACACATCGAATAAACACAATTTGTTAATTACACACACTTGCAAACCGTACCCGAAAACGTATGCTGTGTTTTACATTTACCTCAAAACCCGTAACACATCACCATCCCGAGCACCGAGAAGTCAATTTCGTAAATCCATTTCACTGCACTTTTCCATTGCCAATCAACACAAGGCATCCAGGAAGGATCAAATGTGCATCCCAATATGTTGGCGATGTGTACAACACGTGTAGGATGTTAAACTGTTTGCCACTGCCCACATCGTTTGTAAGGTAAAAGGCAGATACAACACTGAAAACGCTCGGAGTCCTTGAACTTTAGACGCATTGAAAGGCGGTTAACTTTTCTTCTAAATTAAAAAAAAACTCGCCAAAGCGCACTGGCTGGCTGTAACGTTCATGTTTTTCCGGTTACGTTTTCCTTTTTCATCCTTGCCGAAATCCTTGCCTGGCTTCAAGACATGGCAAGTGTGAACGAAAAAAAAGGATACGATCCTTGGGTGAAATGAAGCAAAACCGAAATGCTGCGTGTCTCGTGGCGTTTACACAAAAGCAGGTACTGCCGGTATGAAGGGGAAGAAATGGGTTTGCATCCTTCACCGATCTGCTCCCTCCCCCTGATGAACGCTCCTGTAAACAGCGACTAAAACACCCGCCGGCGAGATATTTGGTGTTCTGGCTTCTTGGAAATCGTCCGCGTTTGTTACACATCGTTTCCGTCCGTTGGCCTAAGTTTATATCAAATAAAAAACGGAAAAAACAATGCGATAGGATCTCATTGCTTTTTACGATTATAGCATCCTCGCTAACACGTGCCACGAACTTTTTCTGTAACGGTTGTAATCGATTTTTCAAATTCCTTATAAAATTTCAACTCAATCGTTTGACGTTTTTTGGTCATCTTTTTTATAAAACAAAATCAACAACACTCAAATTTGCTGCACTCATTTCGTAGACTGTACCATTAACATTATTATAACAACATATCGCGCATGAAACCCATATGTGGTCACGTTAAGACATTTCAATTGTTTGATCCCTTCCAATCGAAAGATGGATCCGATGCTTTCGCTTTCGGATGATGGGCATTAACGACCAATTATCACATGGAACACGATTCGCACCATATCTCGACAATCACATGCAAAACACACCAAGTCTGCAACCAGCTGCAACGTGTGCTGCAAAATCCGGGCAAATGGTAATTACGACGTGAGAGATCCTACAATAATTCCCTCCATTGCGAAGGCACATGTTGATGCACCTCGAAAAGGTTCAAACACCAGTTGCAACTGTGCAACACACCCCGATTAAGGGGTTGAAGAATTCGACATCAATTTTCCAAAAACCGCTGAGCCCCATTCGACCATACCCATGTGACACATGCGTTCAATTTTCGGACACATAAGTACCTCTTAGCGACAACGGTTCACATGGCCATCGCACACGTGGCACATGCAAACACTGACGACGAAATGGATCCTCCATACCGCTCGATCTGGACCGAGAAGCAGAACGTGCATCGCGCCCCAGTACCAACATTGCGCTGCATGTTTCCGTTTTCCGGAGCACACATTTAATCGCTTCCATTCCCAAAAGAACAATTTCCGTACCATCCGCTACGTATCTCTCAAAACTTCGTAGGAAGCAATTAGCAGCTGCTGCTACTGCAGCTAATGCTAAAATGTCCACCAAACGCACACAACAACGATGAGGTCGCGATTTGACAGGCACAAGGCCGTATAGCAGCTTCTTGGAGCGGTAAAACGAGGAAAGGATTCTACACACAGCGTCGAGCGCCATGTATAATGTGCTTGTCCACAACAGCAAAGCAAATGTGACATTATGTTTAGATGTTTCCCAGTGCTGACACCATTCGCATCTCCAATGGGGTGGAGCTGGGCTGTTCGCAAACGCTAGTGTCGACGGTTTGGACATGAAACATGCCTACAACATGTCCTTGGAGCCGCTGACAGTGTGGATAGGGAGTCAATGATACAGGTTAAGCATGACCATACGTGATGTAGAGGTTATGTGTTTTTTTTTTTCGTTGACCCGATGAATAATGACAGTGGTGGTCTGTTCTCTAGCATCTTGGTTTATTTTGTGTGCAAGAACATTAGCCCAGAAAGTAGAACACACTTGAAATGGACGCATCTGCGGTGAATTGGTTTAAAATAATTCAAATTCAAAATTATTATTTCATAAACAAATGTAACATGTACAAGTTACTGACTTTAATGCAATGCAAAATTGTTAATACAAATACAAATTACAAAGCATTGGGAACAGAGAGAAAAACAAAAATTCAATCACAATTTAAAGTTTTCTTGCCGTATTCATCGGTTCACACTTTTTCCTTTCGTCATCAATCCTTAGCCGATGGAAGACGAAGAATGTGCTCGCAAAATGTAGCATACACTTGCCGCGATTATTATGTAAGTTCCGCGCCAACGGCAAGAAAAACTTTTTCCTTATCACTAGAATAGTGTGAGAAGAGTCTTCCCTTTCCTGAAGTTTTTTTTTTCTTTCTCAAAGATAATCTTTCTCTGCTGGTTGGTGATGACTTATAGATATTTTTACCAACACTTGCCAGAGCACGGCGAACCAGGGGAAAGTGCAACAATCAATATATTGGATGGATGTAATTGAATTCTGGAAAACTTTTATAAGACACAAACTTTTTCCTTAAATGTATCGATGGGTTCTTCGTCCATGAACGCGGAAAATCGGCTTTATAAGGGATAAGGTGTAGAGGAATTAAATCGAGTATTCACGATTTTAAAAGCACTTCAACGATTTTTACCTCCAACGAACGTTAACCGTACGCACATTACAGTAGTTCAATGAAAAGCGGTTCGAGTTTAGATTTTCGTTGATTTTACACGAGCCGTCGTTTCGATCGATCATTTCCCGGTGGCAGGAAAAAAAGGAACAGTATGGAAAACTTTCCCCAAACAAATAGTCTCTACGTCGTTTGTATGCACGCGCTGACTGAGAAAAGGAATTGAAAGTTTCGATAACATTTCCACAAGGGGGATAGGTAAGTGGAAAACAGAAAGGTGTTCGGATAATCCATCGTTGAAAGTATTTTAAATTCGCTCTTAAACCAACATCAGATCACACCATGATACAGAAACTCACGCAAGAAGTTTGCCGCTGAAGCAACCATCCATCCATTGCAATAAAGATTTAAAATACCTTGAAGTGAGCAAAAGTAAAAAAAAAAATCATAGTGAAAAAGTTTTTCCACAGCACAGCTTTGTTTGGGAAATCTTGATATTACACAATTCAGCACAGACAAGTTATCAGCATTATGTGAGAAAGTTAAAATAAGATTTTTTTTAAACAAATTTTTACGTCAAATATAAAACGCATATTTTAAAGCAGAAATATTAAATTTTATAGAAATATAAGATTTCCTGTTCTTGTTAACATTTCTAAATGCTCAACTTCAACCAATATAGCTACTACTGTAGCATTATTTCACTTGTTTGCATTACAATTACCCGGCAGAGAAGAACAAATGAAATCACGACACCATCAACTGAAAAAAAGACCTTTTCTCTGCTAGTTTACCACTTTATCTGTGCACCGGACCATCAATTTCAATTAAAACCATCCAACACCCACACTTCATCCTATGCATTGACCCGTAGGGGAGGTTGAACGCCGAGGTTCCATCGAACGTCAATCGATTGCAGATTATGCTAACAACTTTAATCATTTCCCATTTCTCCTTTGCATCGAGCAACCGGTCATCGTGACATGCCCTGGACCGGAGAGAGTGACAAGGACAGACAGAATCCACTAGTGAGCAAACACCCTGACAGCATCATCATGATGGAACCTTTGCAATCTCACGCTGTGCAGGGGGCGTAGGGGGAGAGAGAACCATATCGAGCGTGGAAAATTTGCATACAATCGTGAAGAAGTCGTTTCAATAGACGATGCCAGCCAAGGTGACAAAAACGCAAGTAGTGATAGTCATGCACCAATAGCATCAGTACGCCTGTCCAAAGCATACGAGAAAAAAAAGGGGAGTACATAATATATTACCACACTTTTACACGACTGATTACGTCCCTATTTTCTTTCAATTGATTTCAATCGTGCAAGAACCTTCAGGTTTTGCTCCATCTTCTCGATGCCGATGGAAGCCCGAAAGAGGCACACATTTGATCAATGAAATTAAAGAAAGTAAAATAAGTTTTTCATGTTTCATGCTCTGCTTAGGCTAAAGGCACGCCAGTTAAGGTTACAAAGGCGAAGATTCCCCAATGGACCAAACGCCACATTATCTCATCAAAATCATCCCGATGTTCGATAAGAAAAATTATACCTTTACATGACTTCCCTCCCTTCTCAAAAGAAGCTCTTTCATATCTCATGTATCTGGCTATCATACTCTCACACACACACACCTTGTTATAATAACAGCATGAAGTAAATGGATATGTTCCAAGACGCCATTTTTCACCTACCATTACACACCTTATGGCCAAGTGCCAGAAAAGACTACAAGCAACAGTTTCCTATCATCAATTAAGTACTTCATAACTTCATATGTTGCAATCATAAACATCGGTGGCGTTAGGCTTACCGGGAAAAAGACACGAACAGAAAAATGAAAACAATAATCATAATGTTGGTGATGATGACCAATCACTTTGGAAAAGTCCAACTCAGCGGAAAACATTCACCGGGACCCAACAATACACAGCGAAATGGCGAATAAAGAAATCGAAAAAAGAAAATTGCTCAACAGAAAAAGTATTACACACACATACACAGCAGTGTGTTGTAGGCACAAGTGGAAAACTTTCACCTTCTCAATAATAGATAACATTTTGCTATTGTCTAAGGTGTGCATGCATCACACACCTTCATTCCATTTTCTGGAAAGTTATATTTCACATCCAACTTTGCCACAGACTCAGAATAGTGTATGGCCACAAACACTCGTTGACACGCGTTGCTTTCCCTGTCCCAGTTCCGACAATCGTTCGCCTAGCATGGGAACACCTAGTCCCCGTCCGTTGGATTTTGTCTTTTTTGTACCAATCGAGGTGCGGTTCAACGTCGTCCACATCCTCCAACCACCCCCCCTCATGCGTAGCTCTTTCACACAACACTCGCACATCCATCACGATACTCGCTCAGCGTCCCATTACCTTCACGAGAGCAATTGAGAGGGAAAGAAATAATTGTTTCGTAGTTTTCCTCGAGTGTCGGCAGTTCGTTTTCCGGAGCATTATTTTTTCCACCATCTTCAATAAGGCGGCCTCTTCTGCTGGAAGTATCATTATAGTCATTACGATTCCCATTTCGCCTTGCGGAACGAGGGAGCGTACACATTCCAAACGACGGCCCAGCTACAGGCACATTAAAGCATATGGCCAGTCGTGAGAGGAAAAGAGGCATCCGAACGGGAAAACACTCAATGGGACAGAGAGCAGATGCAGTATATGATGGTGGTGGTGGTTCGCACTTGAAGCGGAAAGAAACATCATCCCGTAAATGGTACGATTGTTGCTATCAGACACCACCATGTAGCGAACTGATCGCTGGAAACCCGTAAACCGCCGTTAGACTTTAACCAACCGCACCGAAAGCAAACCTGCAGAGACACACCGTACAGATTATCGACATTTATCGACTAATGCTTCTGCTCTCTGCCCAGCACACCGAGAATGCATGAGAAGCTTTGAGTTCAATTTTCACACCCTTGTGACCTAAAAACAGGACGTATTCTGATTCCTCCAACGCCTACTCCTTGTCCGTGTCTTTACATCTTCACTACCCTAGCCACACCTTTGTTTAATAAGGTAGCTACGATAAGTATTTTGTTGTTTTTGTTTTATTAGTCTTCATCATTAGCATGTCTGCAGGCAACGAAAGGTGCGCAGAAGAATGGAGGAAGCAGCAGATGAAGATTCGAACATATGTTTGCTAAGCTGTACGCAAGATCTTTACATTCATTACATTACGCAACAGTCATTAGTTATAAGAGTTATGAACATCGTAAGGCATTGACGTTTTCGGTATAATGATGAACAGTTAGTGCAATTCTAATGGGATAATGAATAGCCTTGCTCCTAAACACTTACATCGGAAAAGCATGCAACATAGTTGCTACATTTTTTACAATAGCAATACAGCCACAAAGAGAAAAAATAATATGTTTACGATATCAGATATATACAGCATCCGTTTATCTGCAAAAACAGAGAACCAAAGTTCCTGAGCAGTCAGCATCTGTGTCCACAGTTAATCTCGTGCCAGGAGAAAGGAGTTCCTTAGGTAGACAGTAGAAGCACAACAAATTCTCCAGCGATTCGGTAACAACAAGAGACAACAAATTACTCGTGCTAGGCTCCAATAAACTGGCACAGAAGGTAAAGTTTTATATCGTCGCCATCTCCAACAGTACGTGTGTCTTTGCCAGACCAGGCGGCTTGCCTGGAATGGTCTCAGTCGTTGGCCACTTGACCTGCTTTTACAAACTCGTTGCTCCTGCTCCAACTGTCAAAGTCAAGTTTATCGGGCTTTGTTCGGTTGTCAGCCGTTGCAATACAGAAACAAGAGGGTTTTTGGCGTAAAGCGTTGACCGGCAGCAGAAATGTCGATCCATTTCAACTTGTTACTTTTGCACGGGCTGCCCTCGTAGTGCAATACCTTAGAGAGGTCAACTTATGTTGCCAACAATAAGCAACTCATGTCGCTGAGAGAGAAGGAGAGAGAGAGAGGGCGGGATATTGGGGGAAATGAAATGGATTAAAATGAAAATTGAAAGTATTGGACTCTAAATTCGTTACACACGTTTGCACAATGTTGGATAACAAAAGAAACAACATCAACCAACGAAACTAATGAAATAAATCTACTTTTCCTTTTGTTTGGCGCTGTTGAGCCTTTACCAAAAACAATCACTTTTAATACGAACAGGATTTTCATAGTGTCCCAATTAGTAAGAGAAAGGTCTTTCTAATCCAAAACACCGAGCTGTGATTGACATCAAAATTGAATAAAAATACAAAGTCAACGTTATGTAACATCCACAATCATTAGCAACACCCTTAATATAACACATTACCTCATCTAAAAAGAAAAAGTAAGCGAGGTCATCTGGTTGGTTTTAATTGATGAACATCAACAGATGAACAGATCGATTTTTATTAAATCGAAGCTAAATGAAACATAAATTAAAATGGCACTTTCTTCTCTCTTCTGAGACTGTTGGTTTGTTGTGCTGTTCGCCGATGGCATTGGTGAAGAAAAGGACATAAAAATCACACCCTTACTCTTCAGAACGCTGCTTCCACCTCCATCGGGATAAAGCATCGTAAACGTAAATCATATTACGGCGATCTGCACAAAAGTACCACCATAATTTTATTGATAATACAAAAGTTATGCTATCGAACTAGGAACCGTAAATGTCGCTTTATCCATTCGCTTTTGGGATATTGCTATGTTTTATTTATTAAGGATATTTCAGGATTATATTTAACTGATTGGCAGACGAAAGCACGAGACCGTGAACGGTTTCAGAGACTCCTGCAGCAGTATGTGTATGTGAGTGTATGTAAGTAAGTATTTCACCTGAGAACGAAATTGTTTAAATGTAAAATTTACTCCACATACTATTGTGCCCCTTTAAATATTCAATTTAGTTGATAAACAATTCACTAACATAATATTTTTGAGTTGGTATTCTACATCCTCTGAACATTTTTCGAAATGTTTTCTGAACACACTGCTTAAAAATATATACTTGCGCAAACCATGTACACAATGATAATCCGATGTCGTAACCGAACTCAGTCGAACTTTATTATTTTAAACTACTACAATCACGTACCATTACCAACGAATTGGCTGCAAACTTCAAGGAACTCTAGATACTACAGTAAGTGGCGACCAAACAGACAGACAGACAGACTGCCTCTATGTTGCGCCATGTACGGTTTTGTTACCCGAATGCACGATTTATGGTGGCACGTCTTAATTTATGGGACAGGTAAAATCCAGAATCGCAACCATGAACGTTATATATAAGTTATAATGAAATTTTAAAAAAGCAACCATACTTTAAAAATTAAAAAAATGCATCAAAATTCACTAACTATTAAAAATCCATTGAAGAGCGTAGGTGATTTGAAAAAACAGGTTTTATATTAAAATTTTACGACTTGCACTGCCTTGCCAATAGCTTCAGACATTTTGTTCAGCGCCCACGAAAAGCCACAACGCAAGGAAGACAGCTAATAAATTTGCATCATAATTTAATTGACTTTCTGTGAACAGTGATCAATATATTTTTTTTATTGGTGTCAAAGCGGCGAGACTTGAGATATTTCAGCGTTTGCCTTCCCTACGCTTATAAGCTATCACACGTGTCGCTCTTCTTAGCGGCCGGCATGCGACTGGGAACCATAAATAATAATATCCCTGCTCACTGTCTGTTTCATTCCCCCACGGGGGCCAGCAGAAGTGATGACATTTTCGGGAGCAAGCAGAAATAAAAACAAACTAAGAAAGTTCAGAACAGATAGCTCTCTTTCTTAAGAAAGTGTAAATGAAAGCACCTAACCTAAGCCAACGCAATTTCTTCCCTCTTCCTATGGAATACAACATTTCCACGACTATAAATTTTCACCACCGTTTTCCTGCGGGAAAATGCGGGAAATGGGAAAGCGAAACGGTCACAACATGCACACACACTGATACAAGAGCTTGTGCACGCCATCAAAAACCCGTGGAGAGGAAGACACGCGTCGGAAACCGCCAAAGTCAGCTACAGTGAAACCTGTCAAGTCGCTTCACGGATGCTTGAAATACATCACACACAACAATTTTCATCCCAAGGCACTCTCGCTGCGTATTTGATCCATTGCGGTTCTTTTTGCCGCTCTATCACCTAATGCCTGCCAGACACAACCACAAGCAGCAATTGCAAACACACAACACGGGGCACGAACACGCACATTTGTGGAACGCGTTGATTCCCCCAGCGCTCGAAAAAGTCGATCTTGTGATCCTAGCAAATAATATACACACGTGCGAATGTGTGTGTGTGTTTGTGTGTATGTACGCATGTATGTGCCCACCCGCCAATCAACAACAAGAGACGTTTATTTTCCTAAACATAACAAACACTCGAGAGATTTACTATCAGAAACCGTTTTGCGGAAAAGCGTTAAAATTAACTTTGACGGAATTCCTTCCCTTTAGTACACCGACGGAGGGCAAATACTCCTACTACTAGAGCATTCACCAAATGTTGGCGCACACTCCCCCTGCCTTCGTGGTTTCCCACATCCTTACGAAGCTTTCAAAG
>KB697001.1:0-10862 GCA_000349165.1 Anopheles christyi | reverse complement strand
TTGCTGTTTTGTGACGAAAACAAATAAAACAAGTTTGAAATGAAATTAAGAAAACAGGGGGCTGTTTGCTCTTTCTTTACCATCACTTCCATTAAAAAGCGAAAATTCTACAAACAAAACGTGCTAGAAAAAAACGCCAAAATTTGAGGAGAGAAAAAAAGCAAGATAAAAGAAAAACAGGGAATGTATCGACATTAAAAATTATGTTCCCGGAGCTAGCTTCATTTCCAAAAACTCAGCACCAAATTTCATTGGAATCACACGGAGCCAAACCAAAAAAGAATACAATCATCACAGAAACTACGCTCAGTGCCAACGTTGGAGCTGCCAATAAAAATGGCCGCCAATTTCAAACGTGACAGGATGGCATCCTTCCTCCCGTTTTACAGCACCCAAAAATTGTACCACCGACATTCAGTTTGGCCATTCGGTTTCGGAACAATTCGGTGGCAGTTTTCTGGTGGATGGTGCGCGTTCTTCCACGACTGTCGTTCTACTCCATTCTTTACGCGCGAGTTTTTATTATTATTTTGTTTTTCTGCGTTTTTTATTATTTCCACCAAAAAGCATCGCCCGCTTTGGGGGTCACCTTTTGCCAGGGCGCACACTACGGTCGCGTTTAGTGGATTGATATTTTCCACTCTTCAACCGTTCCCATTCCCTTCTGGTGGAGATAAAACAACAGCTCCAATCCACTCCAGACGAGACAGGCTGGAAATGCTACTTCTATGTAGCGTTTCGTTTGAAAACCGTTTTAAATCTCCATAATCCATGAAATATTTATATCTTCACGCACACTCCGCAGGAACCATCCAGCTCTGCCGCTGATGATGATCATGCTGATGACGATGATGATGAGGTTGCCACGCTAAATTGAAATAAAAACGGGAACTAATGTGTTATTTTTGATAATCAGCCAACCTCAGACCGATCCTTTTCCCCGCCTTGATGATTGCTGACTATCGTTTGAGTGAGACAAGAAACAGAGACGAATCATTTATCACGACTTGGTTGGTCTGCATTTTTTTTCACTTCTCGCAATACTTGCCGTTGTCGTTGTTTCATTTCACGACGTACCGTGATGAAGATGATCATGCTTCGTATGGTCCATGCATACGTTTTTGGGTGAAGATATTTGGAGGCTTTTTTTCTGTGATGGCTCGGTATTTTTCACCGTTTTGGTCGTGATCCTTGCTAAGGCTGAAGCTCGAACTGTCCATGGAAAGGTATCGTACCGTTCATTATGTCGATCAAGGTACCTTTCACGTGATGGTTAATCATCACGAATTCGCCCAAACGGAAGCCAACCAGAGCGTGCCAACCACTGTGGGAAGGGTGTCCTGGGTGGCTGTAGTTTTGAATTTTAATTCGTAAGTAATACGAGACGACCACAGCTACCGTGGCTGGCACTCGGTGCCGAAATAAAGTGCCAACTTGCCGTTCCGTGTGTGCTATCGAATACCTGAAATAGTTTCATGCCGGTCTGGCTGGCTGGCGATCATTTGTTGCGATCAGTGGTTACTCTTGGCGGGTTGTGCCCGATGGAGTCGTTTTAGTTTCATATTTCGCAGCACAAATCAATCGGTGACGGTTGAACTTTCCGTCTCGGCAGTCATTAATTTCACCTACTTTGGCATGGGAAAATGTTGCCTGATGAGACATTTCTTTGCAATGAGTCACAAAGATGGAATAATATGGTCTCACACCTTGCTTGTATTAGAAAAAAGAAACATCTGGGGCAGTGCAACGACAAATATTTTATTAAAATCCTTTTTTATACCTAATCATGTTCTCAATTAAGCTCTATTTAGATAGTTTTCGATAATCGCCTGACTCTATAAAAGGAACTTCATTTTCCATTCCTGCCTGATTTACCCTATCATAATTACAACTATGCCTGGGAAAAGTAAGTAGCTGCATGTTAATGTACATTACAAAAGCTTGTAAATTTGAAGATTGTCCAACTGAACAACCTTCACAAGGTCTCTCAATGATTGCGCTCAGATTTAACAACAATACGGTAATGTGTCAATTTTCTTCCTTCAAAAAGCTATTGAAAACGCTGTGTGCGTGCCAAACAGAATTAGTCAAATCTCAAATCAACTATACCATTAAGCAATTCTCGAATGAGCTGAATCAAACGGAATTGTTCTTCTTCCTACACAGCTGCAGCCAAATGATCATGATGATGATCATCAAGCAGCTCCGGGCTGAATTTAGGAAAATGGAGGGACTGACAAAAACCTACCGCTCCAACACAAACGATAATGGCGGGCTCATGATGGAACCCATCACATCCACCCATGCCGACCCCCATGGGGAGATCGTGTCCGTCGAATGTGCGTTTCGAAGAAACAGAAATCACCCATAATGAGATAATTTAAAGTTTCCAAATTAACTCCCCAAAAAAAAAGAAGAACCCTTGGATTCGTGCTCTCGTGGCTTTAGCACCGCAGGGATCTTTCCCTCTGGTGCTCTCTTTCGAGTTCTGGTGCTTCGTTTTGAAGACTTATTGTTATTTCCCTTCGTCCAACACGATGTGTTCCTGTGTCTGTACTTACGAGTGCTACATTGGAGAAGGTGGAACGGGCTCCCAAAAAAAGAGGAAAAGGACAGACGATGCCTTCATCGAAAACCATGAAAGATGGTTGCCCCCAGCATGCCCATGCCCCCAGCAGGGAAGAACCGAAGGAACATTTTTGATTAGCATCAACCAGCCTTAGACGATGAGGACCTCGTAAAGTTCAGCATCAGCTCCAAAAAAAAGCTCAACGATTCGGTGAATCCAATGTCCAACGGTGGAAGTAATTGAAAGGAAAGGGGTTTGCGCCGCGGGAGAACAGAAAAGACCGAAAAAAGGGAGATAGACATTCCAAAACGGTGAGAAAAAAGGGAAAAACACAATATCTTGCAGGTCGCTCCAGAGAACTGCCTCGAATATAATGAGTTAGTTACACTTAACATGTTTTTCAAGCAGCATGGCCTACACGAACACGATCACAAAGTAGGCAGCTTTGGAGGGGTCACTTTAGAAGTGATCTTTTTTTCTCTTTGGCTTTTATCTCAATCGCTCCAACGAAAGGGTGTTCTTGAGAGGAAGATAAGCGAAATCTTAACTGCTTTAAAAGCGTTTTTTACCATTGATAAGCCCCTGCGATGGGTGACTGAAGTGAAGCGCAATTTAGCAGAAACTGTTCTTACCTAATTATGAAACAATTAATGCATTCATTGAAGCATCGATTTACTTTAATTTCATTAATTCGTTTTACACCATTTCATCCTAGATAACATGAGCTATGTGTTTAACGAACTACGCAAACTAAAGATATCGCGTAATGTTTAGGAATAATTCTGCAAAAAAAAAACCCAATCATTACTATCCTCCTAATTGGCAATTTATTAATTAAACTTAACTCTTAACATAACAAGCGAAATCATCCTCACACGATATTTCACGCACGATTTATTCATTCGCCACTCAGTCTTGCCTGGCGGCTCTTGGCCGTTCTTAACGAGCCATCGCCCGATCATGTGCACTCACAATGCACAATTTGTGATTATAGTTCCGGGTGGTGGAAGACTCTGAGAGTGGTTTCAAGTGCATAATCCATGGTGGCGCTGTATGCCACCCTTCAGCGCTGCCTCGCGATTACCACTAGAGTAACGACCGTAATGAGCATAATGCCCGCCTGTCCACAATCAAACAAACTCAACGCTCAGCTGAGTTTAAAATAGCAATAACGCGCCCATTTTGGCGGCTCCACCAAATGAGCCTTCCAATTAGGAGTCACACGCCCACCAACACACACGCGCGGCGGGTTCCATATTTTCCAAAGGAGGGGAGGTTGAATTTATGTCCGATGGCATCGCTCACCGACACGAAGCTAACAGTGCATCAGTGCACGATCGGTGCCACCGCTGGCTCATTAACGATGCTAATGAAATTGTGAAAATCATGAACATTAAGATGTGGAGTGGACCTCGGGCAATGCTCCCAACATGGGGAAACGAATAGACCTAGATAGGGAGGCAACTTTAAGTGCTAATCGTCTCGCGGTAGATCGTGACTAGTGCAGCTAAACTCTTTCTGGTGCTAAGCTGGAAGAAACATAAAACCACAAACAAGAGCAAAACCCCTTACAACAATCACACAAGCAATTTACTACAACGTACAATTGGGGGCAAAAAAGTAAGAGAAAAAAGGCAGAGTTGCAGTTGTTTTGTTTGTGTTATCCTCGAAATTAATCACCAACAAACAACAGAAACGTTTCAGCGGTCTCCTCATTTGCATGCTAATGTGTTGACCATGCAAGGCGCCGATTTTCTTTCCAGCCCCTTCGGTTTTGTGTTGCTGTTTTTTTTTCATCTCTTTGACTCAAAATGCACTCTGTAGTGCATACAGTTTGACTTGTGCCGCTGAGTGAAAGGACCGTTGTGCCGTTGATTGGCCGAAACCGTCCGGAAGCTCATTTCCATCGCTACCGTTGGTGTATGTGTGTGTGTGTTGAATAATTGAGAAATTATGCACAATTTAAATGAATTTGTTCAGTAATTATTCACCTTCGGTGTCTAGTTTTCCCTCGGCGGGCTGTGCATATGCATCGATGGTGGTGCGAAAAACTGGAGATTGTGATAAGGGTTGCACCTTTCGAGGTTGGTTATGGTTCCACTATCCGAGTCCGACGAGTTATTAGCGAGTACTGGATGGGTTAGGCAGTAAATTGTGTTATCAATGTCACAATCTCGTTTTCTTCACGTCGATAAACAACGCTTCAAGACGGGGCCGATAGTATCGGGCGATAAGGCTCTCTTGTGGTGTTCGGTGTTACATTGTATATTTTTTCATTTCCAAAATACTATGTCTGTTGATAAAACATGGGCTACTAACTATTTCGTATGCTAGGTCAGTGAGTAAGGTGAGATAAGAATAACACATGTTCTTTTCCCAAGCAAAACACCTAAACCAATACTTCTGCCCACTGTTATGAATGCCCTTATCCTTTTTTTTATTAGATAGCTTTAATCAGTTACGTCCTTCAGCTCGAATTGAAGCGGGACAGTTGGAGTGTTGACAACTCCCATTTTCATCTTCATCCTTCCATAATTCCATCCAACCTCATACCTTCGCACAAGTCGTGCTACGATGATTTCCATTTCCATCATGGCCAGCCGCCTGCCGATACAACTTCTAGCCCCAAATCCGAAAGGTAAGAAGATGAAAGGATGAGCATCTTTGCCAGTTGGAATGCCTGACTCTTGTCCATCGGCTAACCATCGTTCGGGTAGAAAAACTTCCGGTTGAGGGAAGTAAGTTGCATCACGTTGCAACACTAACGATCCCATCACTACCTCTGTCTAAAAAGTTTAAACAGTTGTTAATTGTGCAGATAAATTATCCCTTCCGTTGTGATCTCTTACATGTTTCGGTATGCGATAGCCTTGAAGAACAATATTTTGGCCCACTTTCCGAACGTTTGCTGGAGTTGGTTGATACAGTCTCAAGCCCTCCTTGATGCAGGCTCTTAAGTACGGTAGATTGCGCATGTTTTCCGGTGTCAAGGGAGAGTTCTGACGTGGAAGTATACTTCTGAGCTCTTTACGAAGCAGTGTTTGCTTTTGTGGATTTTTTGCGAGGCAATATAGAATGCCAAACGTGCTGGATGAGGTCTGGAAAGGTGGCATATGATATGTTAAAATTTGATCACAAATTGGCTTCAGATCACCCATACCGTATCGATGCCTGCCATTAACATATCGAAAGCCATAACCATCGCTACCTTTCTGTCCTTCCGCAAAAGTTTTTCCAGGATACTCTCATTTCCTGCCACTTTGGGAGCATTTTCAATCATTTGAACTGCCTCATCGATTTTCGTCATTACAAGACTGCATTAATACAAGACCAAACACCTTTATGAAAATGCTTACCTATGATATACAGTTACCTAAACTTACTTTGTTAAATTATCGAACTCTTTCATGAGCAGCTTGAAGGTTGGCGTTTTGAAGTATTTCCATAATGAGGGTTCAAACTCCAACCGGTATATAAGATCGAATACACTCCGAACGAGCTGCCGAGTAAACATTGACACCTCAATAAGAATTACATTTTATTTTATCTAAACATACCGAAATGATTGCCTTAGCCTCTGTTGTTTGTTCTGGTTTAAGAACTCCCAGCCGTGTATCCAAAGCAAGCACTCCCATCGTCTCCAAAGCCCAACGATTTAGCCACTGATCGAAATCGACCGGTAGTTCTCGCTTTGCGTCACGTAAATCTGCCACTCTAATTGTAACGGGAACCAAGAACTATACACATCTGGTCGAACAAAAAAGCTAAGCAACACTCATCCACCTTACATAGTCATAAACTCTCTGGCAACAGCATCAACCTGATCCACGTACAAACGAATGATTTTGGGTTGCATCATCACCGGGTTTACGATGGTTCGCACCTTCTGCCACGTTTCACCTTGCCTAGAGAAAACTGTTTGATGACAATACCTTTCATTACGTACCAACATCAAATCACTCACGTAGTAATGAGACCACTCAGCTCTCCAAACACCTCCGGACGCACCTTCTGCCGATAGTAGGCCAGTGTTTCCGAGCTTCTCCGTATCGGCCAAGCACCCTCGGTGCGGTACACCTTTTCAAAGTCTTCCGGTCGAAAGGTGAGCACAATGTCCGGTCTTCCGAGCATTCCTTTGATGCGTATCAGATCACCGTAATCTTCCCGCCACCGAGCAAACAGATCCGCACCGGTGAGATCATAATACCGGCCTTTAAAGCAATTTGTTATGTCAAGTAATTCATCCATGTAATGTATCCAAAAAGATTACCTCCTTCTTTAAATTCTGACGCTAATGCAAACAGTTTGGGGCTGGGAATACTTTTGTACGGTTTTGCTGTGCTCCATTCCGGATCTACGTATGCTTTAGTTGCCGTGGTAACCGTGTTTACAAACCTTTTCGCACCAAGAAGCTCAGTTTGTGCGTAAGACCGTTGTAACAATGTACGCAAAGCCATTTTTTCAGAGAGAAACAACACAAGCACGCCTTACACACGCAAAGTGGTTGACCGAACTGCAGGTTAAAATGAGTACTTCAATAGAACGAATATTTCGGTGAAGTTTATCGACAACATCATTATCTTTACGTCAGTGTGACAACCTATTGGACATACGATAGATAGTGCAGGGTGATTCATTTAAATGTGATCGATGGCTTCATCAGTGTTCCACGCAAATGATGTTTAAATTAAGTATCAGAAATTTAGTTATTGTCAATACATCTTTAATAGATTAACTCGTAGATATGGTTCTGTGAGATAACTTGACTTTTATTTATTTCATGGACATGTTCACAGTTGAGAAAATGTTTTACTCTATAGAGTTTCAGTAGTGTCTCAAAATTATTTGTTGTTGTTGTTTGTGGTAATTGAATATAAAAGTTTATTGAATATGAATAACATATATTTTGAGAGTAAACCAAACATCAATGATCTACCTCTCGCAGTTCAAACTGCAACGGATTAGACGGAATGTTGATCAACGCTTGCTTGAAGCTGAGCTTATCATAGTTCCACCGAAGATCAAACTGCCGCACAAGCCGAGCAGTAATTATCTCCATCTCCATCATGGCTAGCCGCCTTCCGATGCAGCTACGCGCTCCAAATCCAAACGGCAGAAAAATGAAAGGATTCGAATCCTTTGCGCTTGGCACATCATCCGGACGTTCTGATAGCCAACGCTCCGGTAGATACTCAGCGGCACGGCGGAAGTACTTCTCACTACGTTGTAGTACAGCCGTTCCCATGGCAATGTCCGTCTAGAAATTGGAAAATAATGCTCTATGATCTTTATTCCCAACCACAATGCGTGCGGCACACTTACACCCTTTGGAATTTGATAGCCCTGCAATACCAAATCTCGACCGGCAGCACGCATATTTCCTGCCACTGGTTGATACAGTCGAAGACCCTCCTTGATGCACGCTCTCAAGTAAGGTAGATTATGCATATTTTCAGCGGTCAGTGGTGAATCTTTTTTGGGCAAGATGGTACGTAGTTCTTCTCGTAGTTTTGCCTGCTTCTCCGGATGCTTCGCAAGACAGTACAGTATTCCCGTAGATCCAGATGAGGTCTAAAAAATTTATAATAGTTTAAGAAGGATGCTAACAGGGGCTACTTCCATAAATGATTATACCGTGTCTATTCCTGCCACAAGCATATCTAGCGACATTATCACAGCGACGTGTTTGTTGATCTTAAGCAACTTCTCCAGCACACTTTGATTGGCTGAGTTTGATGGTTGCTTTTCGAGTCTCAACTTTGCCTCGTCAATTTTTGCCATGATCAATCTATGAAGGAATTCAAATACAATATAAAATATTGCTGTTTTATACAATTATCTTACTGAGTCAGATCATCAAAGACGCGCATCAGCTTCTTGTAAGACGGTGTACTGATGTACTTCCAGAGCGATACTTCAACGTCCAAATGATAAGTTAGCTCAAAGATGTTTCGCACAAGCTATAAAAAATAAAAATATTATTAGTAGATCTCTCTCTCTCTCCCTCTCTCTCCCTCTCTCGCTCACTCTCAGCCAAAGTTACACACTCCAATGATCTGTTTGGCCTCTTCCGACTGTTCAGCCTTCAAAACGCCTAGTCTCGTGTCCAGTGCTAGCACACCCATAGTTTCCAGTGCCCAACGATTCAGCCACTGGTCGAAGTCTTTCGGCAACTCATTCTTGGCATCTCTCATATCAGCAACGCTGCAAAGTAAAGGAATACGTAAAACACCTAGCTCAACATTAACTTCACACAAATTCACTCACAGTGTCATAAACTCTCGTGCAATTTCATCCACCTGGTCGATGTACAGTTTAATTATTTTCGGTTGCATCATTACCGGGTTAACGATGGTGCGCACCTTTTGCCACTTTTCTCCATGTCTGAAGGTAAAAATGAAATGATTTATCAGCATCTACTACTATGTTTGCTCTTTACACCTTGAGAGGATGATAACGTGCAACTTACTCCGTGACTAGACCTCCCGTTTCGCTAAAGATGTCCGGTCGTACCTTCTGGCGGTAGTACGCAAAGCTATCGAATCCACGGCGTATCGGCCACTGTCCTTCGTTACGGAACACTTTCTCAATATCGGGTGGACTGTACGTCATGATAACATCGTTACGACCAAACATTCCCTTAAAGCGAATAATATCACCATAATCTTCCCACATCCGCGAATGCAACTCTACCAAATCTAGATTTGCATAGCGTCCTACAGAAGAAGATATTTTTTGAATGTGTTTTGAAAGTCTTACGTAGTATATCTAGTGTGTTACCATTTTTGCCAAACATTGATGCCATCTTCATAAACGAGGGAGTGGGTATTGCACCGTAAGGTTTTGCTGTGGACCATTCCGGATCAACGGAATCGACAGCAGCCTGAGCACTGAGCAGCCTGCTCGATTTTGACGCACACGGAACAACGCTGGATCGTAGCCATTGTTGCCATAGCTGCGATTTTAACACGATCATTCTGTATTCACTTGCAACTAACTTCCGTAGAATACACTTTTCTTTAACAAACTGCTACACCAGCGGCTTCGTGAATGACTGTTCCGCACGACAATGAACTATCTAATCTGAGTGCGAAATTATTTTGTAAACGCAAACCTATACACATACACGGAAGACTTACTGTACACACGGGCGATGTGACGCACATACGCGCAATACTTACTGACACAATCGCGCCAAAAATAGCAAAATCACTCGCTGATTATTATACACCCCCTGCTACTCGCAACAACCCTTGATAGCCATGTTTGTATCGAATCGATAAGACAAGCGTCGACAGTGTCATTGTAGGAGAAAGAAAAGATATTGCAATTTCTGAAATCATGTGCATATTTTATTTCATATATCAGATTTGTTTCACATATTAACGATTTATGCGTGAGATTTTGCTTTCTAAATTATTTTAGTAAACATTACTGATCTAAATCCCTTACCTCAAACCTCAGTGGGCACCCTGGAAAGTTGATAACTGTGGTACGAATTTTATAGTCCTCATAATTCCATCGAAACTCGAACTGTCTTATCCACCGTGCCAGTATCACTTCCATCTCCATCATGGCTAACCGCTTGCCGATGCAGCTTCGCGAACCAAACCCAAACGGTAGAAAAATAAACGGATTTACCTCCTTCGCGCTCGATATTTTTGCATCGCGATCATTTAACCAACGCTCGGGAATAAACTCTTCCGGACGAGGGAAGTAGCTTTCGTCTCTCATCAGCACCTGTGCACCCATCGCAATATCCGTCTGTTGGTAGAAATTGATGCGTGTGTAGAATAAAAGCGGAATGTCTATATAGATGTGACTTACATTCTTTGGAACACGGTAGCCCTGCATCACAATGTCACGTCCTGAGGCGCGGAAATTACCCGCCGTTGGTGGAAACATACGTAAGCCTTCCTTGATGCAGGCCCTTAGATATGGCATATTGTTCATCATGGTTGCCGTTAGCTTGGTATCTTTGGTTGGCATTATCGTTCGAAGCTCCTCGCGAAGTCTTGCCTGCTTTTCGGGGTGTTTGGCTAAACAGTACAGTATGGCAACGGAACCTGATGATGTCTAGAAGGAATGCCAAAAAAAAAAAAAAAAGATAAAAGTGTCCATTTTACAACTTTTAAAACAGGAAAGGGAAACAAACTGTATCTATTCCAGCAAATATCATATCCAACGCCATAATCACCGCTACATGTTTGTTAATACTTAACAACTTCTTAAGCACACTATGGTTGCTGGCGGTTGATGGGTTCTTTTCAAATCTTACCATAGCTCGTTCAAT
>KB697000.1:0-10829 GCA_000349165.1 Anopheles christyi | reverse complement strand
CGGAAAGATGACAAATCTCACCATTGATAGAGATGGCATAGTAAATGCAAATACCGAACAATCTCGGAACGTAATCATTTCATTCAATTCACATTCATGCTTGAGGTGTACAAATTACAATTTAATTGGTGGTACTCGTACCACGCACACACCCACACATCGTTCTCATCGGTTCGTTCAGGCAACAGCAAATGCTTGCCTGTGACAGTAGCAACCTTTTCATCCGAAAGGAAAACGCAACGTTTCAAACCAACATCAGTGCTAGGGGAAGGCATGTGCATAGTGCCAAAGATTACAATGTTCGTATTATTTATAAGCAAAGTTGCAACAAGCACCGTAAATCTGGACGACTCGACAATTTTCCATTACCATTTAGCTACGGCCTCGAGTATGGGACAACATTTTGCCGGCACTGGTTGAGATGCCCATTTTCCCTTTACCCAACGGGAATTGGAAATGTTCTCACACAGCAAAATTGTACTTATCACTTGTTCCGCCTCTGCCCTTCACTTATCGTGCCACTTTTCACAAGAAAACAGACACTAAGCCACGAGGCAAACTTACAAGCCTTTCTGCTTCGCTCCAAGAGCAACTCCGAGTTGCAAAATTCTTCCTCCCCTTACCGCTTTACCGTAGTTGGTAGACCACAATCTAAACACAAACATAAATTAATTTCACATCCCTTCACAAGGTTTAACAATTTTTCCGGCTCAGATTTTCCCACTACAGAACGACAGTTGTTCCGTTTAGGGGTTCGAGTCCGAAACCACAAGTGGATAGTTTCCAATGATCACCTTTTTGTGCTTTCAGGCAAGCTTTTTTTTTTTGGTAAGCGGTGATAGCAGTTCTATAAAACCCAAACGACGACAGCGCTCGAGCTAGGTTTTCCCACTTTCTAGAGAGGAAAATTTAACACTCAATGCTTGCGCTTTATTGCTTGTAGCTCTTTAAAGCAGTGCCCAAAGCAGAGCACCCCGAGAACCATTCAAGTATTCGTTCGGTGGCGTGTGGGAAATATATATATTCATCCTAAGCTAAGGATGGTATCTTAACGCCAGAGCTCAACACATTTACCAATAAAGCAGGACTAGGTTATCTGCCCGATTTTGCACGCACCATAGCATACCCTTTCGCTCGGCTAAGAGCGTACCACAGGCGGGAGATGCTCGGCGAACACGTTTGGATCTGTCGGTGATGTAGTTTTCCGGATGTGTTTTGTTTTGTTTTACAAAATGGAAGCAAACAAACTAACCCTTGTTGCTTTTTTTTTGCTCGAACAAGGAAAGGGCTACGGTCTGATTGTTCTAGACCGAACTAGGGTCAAGTGGTTAAACTTTTGACGTAGGTTTGTGTGCGTTTTGGTTCCCAGATAATTTTGGAAGTAGAAACCCCCGAAGGTTTGCTACACATGCTTTTTATATTTATCAGGTTTTTTTTTACAAAGGAACAAGATAAGCCAGACACACAGACCCGAAGCAGAAAAATATACAACATGGATGATTTGAGTAATTCTCACGAAAACCTATCTAAATGTCAAGGAAGTGAAAGGATTTGATTTGTAGAAGGGGTGTTAGAGATCGATAGAGAGCTTTGACATGCTTAATTAACAACACAGAGTTTAGAATTTCTAAGGATACAAAATCAATGTACCGTCTTTTCGAACACGTTTAGCTCTTCTGTATGTGTAACAGATTCTCAAAAGTGGAATAATGTGTTCCCCTAAAAAGTGCGTCAATCATTTGGTAGTTTGGCTTTTGCCACATTAAAAACATTATTTGCTGTTTTTGTTTAACTAAGTTTGCATACATTTAGGCGCTCAGCAAAACTGCAAACCTGCTCATTAAACTCTTATTATTGTAAAATCACAGCGATTAAAGAACAATATAAAAACACAAAATTCAATGTTTAGTAAATTTCTGCTCATAAAACCAAGCACTGCAAGCAAAACGAACAGTGTCGAGCTGTGTGCAGCAGTTTGTAAAATAGTCCTCACCCCAACAGACAGTATTCCTGTTTTTCATCTTTGTTTTTCCTACATGCAAATAAACCAAGATTGCTATCAGCAGTGGAACATGTAGCAAGCGCTTTTGTTTTCCATTTCCCCGGTCGAACGGGCGATGTTTTCGTACATTGTCACTATACACACCGGGACGCTGAAAGCCAACCGCAAGGCTTCATAAGCTTCTTTGTTGAAATCAGCTGTATCGTTTGCGTTTAATGAGTGCAGCATCAGCACCAACACCAGCAAATATGGACCCGCAACCTCGTACACTCATGTATTCCCACGTGCCTTTTTACTTCAATTTGCTACCAGGGGCACATTGGCTTCCACCATCGTTTGCCCTTAATCAACAGCGTCACACCGTGCATTGTTCAGCAAAAATTAATAAAAATAATTAATAATCATTTCAATACACACGGCACACCGGGCACCAGTTGTGGCTTGCCCTATCGAAGGGAATTGCGTGGACAGTACATGGACAGTTTGACTTAAAAAAAGAAGTAACATTTTACCATCGATTCCTGCACTCGTCTGTCGGTTGATTCATTTGGTCAATATTTTGGTTTTACCCACCGAGGGATAACGGGAGCGACCAAGAGAGATACTAACGTAACCAGCAACACTGGCACAGTATGTACAGATGTTTTTTTTTTTACTTTTTTGTACACAATTGTGTTTTTTCATGTTGATACAGGAGTTGTCAGCAATGTTTTGTTTTTATGTTGGTGGCTCTCTGTTTTTTTCTTCTATGTTTTTTTTTTTCCCGATAGCATTCAATAGTTATTATTTTTGTTAGCATTTTAACCCCATCGGAATACTTTACTCTTACCCCGCGGGTGTATGTTAAATTTATTCCAACACTGTCATTGCCACAACATTTGCACCAGAATGTTTAATCCTCTGCTCGAGCAGTGTTTGTGTTTCATAAAGCAGGCGTGGGTTTGTTTTGTATGTTTTTTTTTTATTTTTATTTCTTTCATATCTTATTTCGCGGTTTGCATACCCCGAGAGAAAAACACATTGCTTGTTAAATCCAACAGCATCGCCCCGGGCAATCCCACAGCTGGTGCAACCGATAGATCATAAAGCTGTTTTTTTCTGTGTATTTTTTTTTTTAACGTAAAAAATATATTTAATTGCTGTGCTCACGTCTGACATCATGCAGGGATGTGTGCAGAAAGAAAAATGGGAAGCATTTGTGAAAACATTTTACAAATGAGAGCGCATAAAAACGTTTCATTTTCAGGTTACTGGACATGAACATTTTTCAACTAATTTTTCAATGAAAACTTTTGCAACGTATTGGAATGAGGTTTGAAAAGAGGGTTTGTTAACGGATTTTCATGTGCATTAATTAACAGAATCAATATAATTTTGCGAGGAAAAGATTATTTAAATTTTGCGAAATTTTTATACCATAATTGTGCTGTGGTGACGTGTAACAAAAAAAGGCTTGGTTTTTACTGACTTATTTTGTCCTATCAATAAAATATAAAATGTGATAGCAAAAAAATTGCGTATTTAATTTAACATTTGCAATCAGAAGCGAATAAATGTAAATTTAAAGTAAAATTGCACACCAATAGTTTGTCAGTATGAGTTTGGACTTTTTGCAAAGTTTTTGATTATACATGGAAGGTTCACGTGCCATTTACATTTTTTTCAGGACTATGATGATGAAATAAAAAAAAAATCAATTTATTGCTGATTAATTGAAGTGGAAAGATTAAACGCCCAAATGTATGCAATACTTTAATCGTTTGAGTTTATTGATGTTCTCTGGCCCATTTACACATTGGTTATCCACTCATTTTATCTAAATTGTCTATGAAAACAAAAAAAAACAAACAAATGTGGCATTGAAAACCTCAACCCTAACGATACGCTCCAATCAATCTTGCTTCCAGTTACCCGATCTTAGCTAACAAACACAGCAAACACACCTTCAGCTAAACAAATCAGCAATATTTGCACTCTACCAGAGGGGCGCTGTGAGACTTTGATTGTAGTGTAGAAATTAATCGTACTAAAAAATTTAAACTCCTTTCCCCCGTACCTGCTGAATTTGGCCTATCGTTGATTAAAGAGCACATTTTCTCAACCAAGCAGAAAGCAGCGACAGTGTGCTCGGTATGTAGGCGCAAACGAATGAAAAACCCCACTTGGTGTAGGTGGGGAACATTCCATTTTCTAATGACACTAACGATCGTCCCTGATTCAGCAGATCGTATCCTCCCGGATGGATTGGAGCGTATGCCTTGGTGTTGGCGTTCGTTTGATGCGTCATGCAACCTGACACAGAGCATCCTTACAACGGCCACCTCCATACAGTGTGATTGGACTCGTTATCACCTTTTATCTTTGCCAATGCAAGCCACCTCCACAACCACAGAAAGAGAGCGAGAGAGAGAGAGAAACGGAGCGAGGTAGGAAATGGCACAGACGCAACGATAGAGTGCAAGAATATATAGACATACGCTGGTACTTGTAGCCTTCTTCGCTCGCGATGATATCTTTACCCTCATCACGACACTATTTCCGTACTGGCTGAGATCAGTTTAGGTAAGGCTGTTTTTTGTTATCGCCAGCGAATCGTGATACTCGGATGGTTCGAAAATATCCAATCGGTGCAGCGGATCGATTCATAACGACTAGAAAGATGACGACATGAAAAATTAACAGCATCAGCCTCCTTGTGTGTACTTGTGTGGACCAACATTTAGCCACCATAATGATGAAACTTCAACGGGTCCATTTTGGAAGCGCTCCGCAACGATGGGATCGAAAGTGAAGCAATATAATGCCACATTTCTTTGATGACAGTTGCAACGGGAAGGAACAGTTTGTTTTTTGGTTGCGTTGAAACGATGCGTGTTTTGTGCCGACAGCTCAACATGCTCGCCGGTCTACCACGAGTGAACGGAACCGACAACCAGTTCCGAAATAAATAAAGAAATTTGCTCAAATTGGATTGCTGCACTGAAGGCGATGATGATCCAACGATGGGTCAAGCGGAAAACCCCATGCGGCAGACAACGATGAAACGTCATGAAAAACATCATCATCGTTCTCATGATCTTCGTGCAAGTATCTCCATCGCCACGAATGGTTGCATGATACGTGCCTCGCTTTATGATGCTGTTTATGGGAGCATCGTGTTGCAGGGCAGCAACGAAACGATGCACTTTTCACCCCATCGTACCCGACGTACGCTGAAATTGCTTTACGATGGTATTTTGAAAAATCGTCTGTAGCGTAAATTTCGTTGAAAAATTGCCAACGAAGTGTGTTTTTAGAATTGTAATAAAAATGGCTCAATAGCAAAGAAGTGTATAATATGATATGAGAATTCATTGGAAAATAACTTTAAAAATATAAAGCATGCAGTATAAATAAATAAAAAAGATAGTTTAAAAAAAGGATTTTAAAAATTGTACAGCACAATTTTGGCTGATTGTATACTCAAACACAATCATCATCATCATCAATCATCATTAATAAATAATAGTTAAAAATACGCAAAACTGTAAAAAACACAATTTGCTCTACTGATAATTATTGATTTTACAAAATATTGCATAACTTGAGGCGCTAAGCAGCTCAAGTAACAACAACAAGAACAATTTACAACAGGATTAAAATTTTAATTATAGAAAGAAAGCCGATCAGTACATCGATAGTTTGCAAAATATTTAATTCATCTAATATATTGCATCACCACAAATTAATTTTTATGTTCATCCAAAATTCGCATTACAGTCCTTTCACGTTAATAAATCGTTTGACAAACAGTACAGTGATGACAACCACCCTGGTACTTCGTAGCAAGAATTTTTAAAACCAAATGCAAAATTAAATCATTTTAACTAAACAACTGTTAATATCGTTTTCCTTACGAAAGTTAAAAAAACGGTTGTTTGATGCATCGACAGCTGAATCAAAAGATACGCACTGAGGATGACGCTTAAGTTAAAACAATTCCCCACGTTTCCTCCATCATTCATACCATTTGAACTTTATTCCCATTCTGCCATTATTATGCTCGACTATGATCTGCTTTTTTTAACCAATGTCCCATGCTTAATGTAACGCAGTGTACATTCACCCGTAACTAACGAGAAAAGCTTGCTTAATGAGGCCAACAACCATCGTACCATAACCGTACCTTTCCTGTAAGTAAAAATACCACTGTTAATCACCGATGGCAATTTCCATAAGTCAACGATAAATTGCCACGCAAAACTCATAAATTTTCACACTCTTGCCACCCTTGAGGTGGGGTGGGACACACATGTCTCCCCTCGAACGTGTAGCACCTACAGGGATCAGAACGATAAAGAACAAACGGTGCTACGGTCCATCATCCGTCATAGTCCGGTGTTCGGTGCTCGGTGGTGCGTGTCATTGGCAACAGTTAATAACACGGCCAATCGTGTAGCAAAGTAGGAGCGACGCAAACACGAAGGAAGAATGGAATGGATCCGTAAAGTTGGTCGTTGATCACGAAGAAAAAGATTATGATTTGTGGGTACACCGCCGGCTAGGCAGACTTTCGCTCCATTTTCCTTCCTTTAGCTTTCACATCAAACGCAGTGAATAATAATTCCCGTCCCGGGCAAATCGAGATGGCAATGGTACACAACTAAAACACGACGGCCCGCACCAAATTACCATGCAAAAAAGGACACAGTAAACGGCCCATCAAGTCACTTGCAGGCAGGCTGACTCTTTCCTCCGTCTAACCGGAGAACATAACAGAGACGGGAAGAAAAAGAATCCCTACCCTGCCGATGTGCCGCTTGCGTGATTCCGACTGTTTTGCATAGAACTAGATTTACTGACGCCGGCAACAAATTCCAGCACCGCCCTTCATTATGCCGCCTGTACCACAACAAACAAAAAAAACCAGGAACTTTTGGAGAAACTTTTTGCTCCCCGACAGTGCACGACACGACATTCTCCCGTTTGGTTTGGGTGCTTCATTGGAATTTCAAATTCGTTGACAACTCTACAACCCGTAGTGTGTGCAACATCTAGGAATGGGAAAAAACAACACCTCCACCCTCTGCTGTGCACTTTCCTGTCATTCCGTGAGTTTTTGTTGAACGGTGCAAAGAATCAGTGATGGAATGAACTGTACGCGCTCAAGTGTGCCTACAGTACAGTGTGAAGGAATAAAAAAATGTGATTACATCCAATGGCACTACTGCCACGCAAGCCAGTTGAAAAGAATTTTCTCTTTCGCAAAAGCATAGGAATTTCACTGCATACATTCTTTATGTGTATTTGTGGGTATGTGTATGTGTATTTTCCAAATGTTATTTAGTTTCCCACCTGTCACTTTCATACCGAGGAAACAAATGAAGAGAAAAACGTTTTGAATAGTTGGTCGTTGAAAACATAGCTTTGCCTTCAACAATATGTTAAATGCAAAAGCAACATAATTGAAGAAACTTTATTTACTTTATTTAAACCACTGCAATAATAAACTGAAAAAAGCATAAAGCATTATTGTGACTATTGAAAAATTCTTCTTATTTGAGATTTTATTTTGTTTCTAGTGGCTTTTATAAATTTGTCTCTTTGTAATGCTTTTCGTGTTTTGCACCTATCATAACACTTACTTTTGTATCTTTCTCTATGCATTTTCAAATGTTTCAACTTGTGCGATATATTACAAAAGTGACTAGTGGTGGAATTCTGTTTTATCACACTTTTTTATTACCTCCCGTTTGGTTTTATACACACCATAAAGTAGTGAAATAAACTGAAACACCAACTTCAGCAAAGTGTTTCATACGAAATGTTTGTTTTTTTTTTATGAGCAACAATCGCTAGAGCCTTATTAATCAGCTCTGCTTGCTAGTGATCTAAATTAGTGCAACTTAAGCTCATCGTCCATCGTCGCCCCTGTCTCCTTACACCGGTCCTCGAGAGCCATTCCGACACCCAACGGACACAACACGGCACACACACACGCATCTTTAGTGCGCATTTTCATCCCCCCTGCTAAAGCGAATGGTGACCGTGTGGAGAGGGTGATGGCACTACTGGACACTAAATTTAAGGACACGTTCGCAATTAATTGAAACTCGCCAAGCAATTCGGTTCAATTTACGTTGCTAATGAAAATCAACGGAACAAACGGACCCGGTGACAGTGGCGAGCAGCGGGTGGCTGGGTGCTGGTGAGTTAATTTCGTGTTTCGTTGGTTTTTCTCTTTCTCCATTTTCATGGTGGGGAGTTTCTCTTTCTACTTTTAACACTCATTACATCAGTGAATTTTTCATCGCTTTCGAAGAAGCGCTGATTCACAAATGAAATTATTTTTCACCAACCTCCCACTCTCCTCATCGCCTGTTTCGATGTCAACCCAGACTTCCCAGAATGGCAATTGTATTGCGCTGCTTTAACCGGCTACCTATTGAGCTATTATTGCAGCAGTGTTTTGCACGCTCGAAAGCATGAAACCACCCCCCACCCAATGTATGAAGGCACCAATCATTGCTTTTCTTTCGCCAGAATTTGTGCTGTGTAACGAAGCTACTTAGACGAAAGAAACGTAACGAATTCATCGAGAAAATAGAACCATTACAACGCGTGCAAGCTGAAAAACGTTTTTTTTTTTCGTAAAAACTTCTCTAGTAGCAGCCACTTCGATGAAATTGAATTTAACCGTGAGTGGGAGGAAAATGCACGCCACTCAGCATTGCTTCCATCACAGTCCTTTTCCATTCCGTTTCCATGCCTCGTGTGCGCATATTATGCGCCACAGCTGCGCACACACACGTTCGTTTCAGCAGTTTTCATAATTCAATCAAGCAGTCAAGCTTATAGAGATAGTTTTTATTACAAAACTTTTCTTGCAAAGGAACGACAGCAAGAGGTGGGAGTGGGGGGAATGAGAAGAGCGAGGAATGCACACAAAAACATTTCACAAGCTGGAGCAGGGACGACAAACTGGGAAACTGGGACAATGGTGTGCATGTTGGCGGCACACCGTACAAGAAAGCGAAAGGGGTGCAAATCAGAACACCACACACACGCACGCACACACATACCAGGAGAATAAGTTTTCCACCAGGGTGAAAGTGTATGCAAAATGCTTTTCCATCACCCATCTCCTTCATCGCTAGTAACAATTGCATTTTGCAGCATCAGCTCTCGATCGTCCGTGCATAATAACGTGCTGCCGGGGCGAACGCGAGCCACGAGACGCTACACCCATTGGAACATTCGTTGCAAAATGCGATTCAGCGAACGATTTATGTGCCGGTATGTTTAACACACACACATACATACAAAAAAAAAACCCGCCGCTCTGCCATATGATTGGCACATGATTGGATTGCAAAAGTGTAAGCGGGGTGGATTTTATGATCGTTCAACGATTTGTTCTTGAGCATGAGGAGGGTTTTTGTCTGCTTTGAGTGAGTTTGGGTGTGTGTGTGAAAAAAGTGGACCAATCGAAAGAAAATAAATTGATGACTTTATCAAATGCAGTGCGGGTGTCTATTTCGTAAGATTTATCGAAATAATCAAGCGTACCATATCTGCATGACTTTCTTTGGACCAACTTTAGATTGTTTGAGTGAATTTAGAAGAAAGTGTATAATGCAAGGACTGCACTTTTATTGCTCGCTTATTCCGCGTGCAAAAATGGGACAAGATTTTTTTCAACAAAATGCTGTACAAACACAAAATGTAAAAGGTAGGACTGAGAAATGAGACGCAAATTAAACGCCTGCAGGTATGCAAACAATTGATTCCACCTATTTGATCTATGAGCAATTTCGTGCTATTTTGTACGGGATTCTTGACAACCACTTTACAACAGCTACAGAAACCATACCTCCAAGCAGTTGATAGGATATAATCTGTCTTCGTATTTTATTTTTACTTTGATAGGATATAATCTGTCTTCGTATTTTATTTTTACTTTTTTTACAACCTAAAATGTTCAAATGTGCAAATATGTTTCTTCTTCTCGAGGTTTTATCACACATTTCAAAAGTTTTGTTTCACTATTTCTGTAACTTGTTGCATAATTTAATAAAGTTAGCATGCTTAACCGTTTACAAAACACAGTAACACGTAAGTTATCCACATTCAAATTAATACTAGAATTAAATTAATGTAATAGATCGGCCATTTTTAGAAAACATGTTTTTAACTAGCACATAAAAAAAGCTTCATGTTTTCAGATACTCCACTACCTCAACCAATACTTTGAGAAAAGTTGCATTTTTCGCAAATCGCAATTTTCATCACTACTCCGTAGTCTACTAAAAAGGAAACAAAACTCCCTTTTCATGCATTCATTGAAAAGCTTTTTCATAAAAATAGTTTCCCCATTCAATAAACTCCAGCATACAGATTGCATTGCACTTTCAACCATATATGAAACCATCCTGCAACCACCTTCTAATCCATCAAATATGCTCTTCTCTAATCACACACCAAAAATGGCTAAATTTTCAAAATACCCACCCCTATTCGATCGTGGATCATTCTGGCAGGATTTTCAAATCTATTAAATCTGTTGTGCATTTCATCATGCAAAACTCTGCATCGAAACATCGATCGAAACACCCCTGGTGGCTAATGTGGTTCGGCGTTTACCAGCTGTGCCGCTAGCGATAAGAGCAGACCACGAACCCCAACTAGCATCTCCCATCGATCCACCAGTGCATGGATTATTATAAGCCTTTCCAGCACGTAAAAGTGGAATTCAATTTACAATTTTCTCGCCCGTCCCACCACCGTCCCCTGTTTCCTGGGTCGTTTGTGGAATTTTCGTACGCGAAATCGCCGAATTGGCACTTCA
>KB696999.1:0-10874 GCA_000349165.1 Anopheles christyi | reverse complement strand
GGCGACGATCGTCGCGATCGAGCCACGTAATGCCCCGTAAAGGTTTTGGATGAGGTAGCCAAACTACACTCTCCTACACGAGTCCGGCGGAACTCCCATCGGGGATCCTCCAAAAGCGGGATGAAATACCTGCGCCCCCCCCGCTCCCACACACACACACACACACACACAGATACACATAACTCATCCAAAGTGCTATCCGATTAGCTCAAATTGCTATTGGGAAATCTATCAGTCCTAACAAATTGCCATAATTAACTGCCACTATCGGGGGTCATTTATAAAAATTAACGATCGAAAAAGCTCAACTGAATTGAATCGAATGGCCGATCATTGTGTGTGTGTGATTAAGGGAAAAAATGTGGGTGTTATGGTTTGAGGGAAAAGGTAGGGAGTGTGCCTAAGCCCTGAATATTTCAAGTATACTTGACGATCCCTTGTCTGAAACACCTGTCCAGGCGTTCGACTCGTAAAAAACAATTCCCTAAGCTCATGGGAGTCGCTTTCCACTTCTCCCTCTCTCTCCCCCTCCCTTTCTCTCTCTCTATTTCCTATGGGTGGATAAATCGATCGCCAAACATGGCACAAAGCGCACTCGGGAAGACATGTGACAAATAGACTTCGTACGACTATTTTCAGCGTAATATCTGCATTTACATTTCCGCTATGGGACATCTAAGACGTCCAATGTCTAGCATTTCTTCGCAATCGAAGATGCTCCGACTCTTGTAGAGTTGTTGTGAGAAAAAAGCAAAAGGAAAGAAAATGTCTCCATTTATCGACAAATTTATGTAAATGACACTAGACTGTGGTGGTTTTTGCAGACCATGGTCCATGCAGGTCTGATTTTTGTGTCCGGCCTCGGGATCGGGTATCGTTTTGTTTGCCCACCATGTATCACGCACACGCCTAGACCATTGTCGTCCGGTGGAGGAAGAGAGTGCGAACGTATCAACAAGCACGAATGAAGGTACTTAAGCCATATTGCCAGCATTAAGATGAGTAATGAGAACCATTTTGCTCTAGGCTTGGGACTGATAAATCCTCTCCGCTGCGTTAAGCCCATCGTGTCCGGACATTGTGATGGAAAAGTTGTGTTTCTACAAAATTGCATTCTAGACCGAGTAGTAAAAATGGGCATAAATTGATAGAGAAGAATTAGCAAAAGAAAAAAAAGCTACACAAAACAATTGTTTATCCACAGAAGGTGAGAGACGAGCCGGATAACATCACACATCCTGGTGTATAATATTTTCATCCCATTGATACTAAATGGCTTGGACAGGTGAAAAGCAGTTTGCAAAGGTATGCAAGGTTTATTGAATGGGATAAAATGATGCCAAAGTAAAAAAAAGGCTCATATGTTATGGAATTGTTTGTAACAAAGATGATCATCGATGACAAATCGTGTGCCATAATTTTGCTAAAATCATATGCAAAATCGATGCGATGTTGTTGATAGAAGTAGTTTCGAATAACTATGTTCTGGTCACACGTACGCAAACAACCATTTTTCACACTTTAGTGATCAAAAGCCTCTTCTATCAATATGAATTAAATCATATAATGATACTGCTTGAAATAATTATTAGAGCTTGTCATGTTTAATGTTTGCTTTTTATACATACTTTGACGATTGGCAGATTTATACATACAATATGCTAAAAGAGCTAGCATTCAAGCTAGAATGGTGAAAGCAACCATATTCAAACTTGAAAATCCTCGGATCGTTGTATCCATCCTTTTATTATTGATATTTTTCCTCTATAGCTTTTAATTTTTGCTTTTTTTCTCACTCCAAATGATCAATTTAGCATGTTTCTGCAATTGGAACATGATTATGTCATTTTTTTAATTCCAATCCCCCCCTACACGCTCCACCCGCTTCGCAAGAACTGAAGTACAGTTCGAGCTTTACGAGCTTAGCCCACTCGTGTCGTTTGGTGGTAGTTTGCTTCAGAGGCATTTCTCGTTAAATGGGTTGCTAGGGTGTTTTAAAAAGGCATCAGGTATGCACCGACCGATCGTAACTGTCAGGATTTTCACCAAGCCACCCCTTAATTCCCATCCAACAAAAAAAAACACCAAGCCCCGTCGGGAGAAAGGAAGCAGCTTGCAAGAAGCAAACCAGGAGGAATAACAATAACAAATGTTCAACAAGCATTCATTCAATTTTGGAAATTTTTATTGTTGCCTTGCAGTGTGCAGTTTGTTTGCTTCTTCCTTTTTGTCGAAACTCCCTGCATTATTCTCGTATCGTGCAAGAGTTTAAGACATAGTTTCACCCTCGTCTCCCACATCCTTTCTTTTCTTTAACGATTTCTTGCACGTTGAACGGTGGAGTGCCTGCTTCTACCCGGTTAGCTTCTACCTTAATCCATGGGGATCCTTTAATCCTTGCGCGCTTACGGCTCCACCATTGAAATCCACTTGGGAAGGCGTTTGGGTGCAGAAGGAACGATAAATTTTGTGTTTTATTCGCGTGCTGCATGTAACGTGCCGGAACCGGGTCGCCGGAAGGGGTCTCCCGAATGGTGAGCGTTTTTCGTTGTATTGTTTTTCCTTTTTGCCTTTGCACCATTTCGGAAGGATTGTGCCAAATCGGGACGGGCATGCAATGGCGTTCGGTGTGATTTGATGATGTTTTGTTGTTGGTGTTGGGTTTTTTGCTCCCTTCTTGTTGCTCTGTTGTACAAGGGGGGAAATGTTTCACATAGTTTATGGTGGTTTTATGCGTGTTTCTCCACACATCGCCCGGCCTGGATCCTATTTGTTTGCGGTGGGCTAGGCACACACGGAAGGGTCGTAAAGTGTCGTACAGTTAGCTAATTTGTGATCGTTTTTTAGCGCTGACGTTTCAATTGCCGATCGGCCCCGGCCGATGTAAGCTAAATCATGCACAGTGCGGACGGTCAATAAAAAGCACACCCATAAAGTGGAGAGTATATTTGTCATAATCGTTCTGCGAGAGGGAAAGAGCGGCAATTTGCTCTTCAAAAGTACATTTGAGCGAATAATATATTTTTCTGCGGTTTTTATAGTCAATTTTTTACATATTCATATAGCTCAAAAAATGTGTGGTAAGCACCCTTGCTAAAGGTCACTTCTTACAATGAGGGTTTAACGAATCCATTTTTTTTTTGCTGAAGGAAACCAATTATGAATAATCCAAATCATGCATGAGCTCGTGTCGGAGGTTTAACGCTTGAACCACCACGACAAAAAAAAAACACACATTCAAAAAATCAATCATCGCTCAATGCCTGTGATTGACAGAACCTCCCTGCAGGCCAGAAAGCGAGACTCATTCAAACAAATGCACAAGCACAGGAACTTTCCAGAACTCGTGTCACGAGGTACGATAAAAAATGACATCTGTTGTACAAATTATTCGCCAACCACGGGTGCACGGGAACGCACCAAAGCTGCGCTTACAAAAACGCGTTGCGTTCTGGGGAAGCATTCGATGAGATCATATATTTTAGCGCAAATGCGACACGATCACCGGGTCCACCTACCGCCAAGCAAGCGGGGGAAACATTTGAACAAGCTTTGCTTACAAAACGATCGATAGCTGGTATGGCTGTAAGTGCTGTTCTGGAAATTGGGCAGCAGCGTAAGCAAGCAAACACAAATAAAATACCACAAAATGTACTAAAAAATCGAAAGAACAAGAAAAATTAAGTCATGTTTGGTTGCCTTTTAAGCGTCACTCTTAGTTTCTCTCGCTCCGTCTCTTTTTAGCACACGAAGAGTTTGGCACACAGTTGCATCGTGTGGTTTTGTTACGTCGATTGTTTGCCACGAATTTTATTTCCCCCGAAAAAAAAAACAACTACTCATCCCATTCTTGTGGCTACGCGCGTTTTATTTGCGGATGAACATTAATCTCACCGTTTTTGGGCTGAACGATTTCATGCAATTTCGAAGCCCTGCTCCGAGAATGCGTTATGCATTTGTTTTGTTTTGCATCTTTCAATTTCCTTCTTCTCTCGATCATCCCCGTTTGGTTGGTGGTTTTTAGTTTTGCAAATCAGCAGGTGGCAAAATGTATTTTGCCGTCCGTTTTTCATCACCTGAAATGGTCCACCGGCAGTGTGGTAGGAGTATGCCTCCCATTGAGTGGCTGAAGCAGGAGCAGCAGAAGTAGCAGCAGCAGGAGTACCACCAAAAATGAGAAATCATGTACAGAGGCATACAAAGACAAGCACCAAAAGAGTTGAGGCAGAGCCAAAAAAAAAAACCGCCCTCACACAGCATCCCCAAAAAAAGTCTAAAGGAAGGATCTTATGATTGATCATGATCATTTAGAACGATTGCTTGCACATTTTGCGGTTAGTTGGAGATGGGTGTTAGTGTGCCGGATGCTGTGTAGGATGCAGTTTGATTGAATTGGCTCGATCCGCGTCAAATCGGCACTGATCGGCGTAAAATACGGGACGAATGCGTCATGCAGCCAGTCAATGTGGCTGATTGCACAGTTTGTTTCACCGGGTGCAACTTTTTGTTTCGAAAACCACAGTGAGGAGGGCTGTTGCTACAGAATTGATTTAACGCTGATTAAGCGCCCCATTCAGCATGCGACATAATCAATTGACATGTCTGTTGTCTTCGGAGTGGAGACGCTTGGTTGCTGTGTGAGTAAGTGTGTCCTTTTTTGTCGCTTTTTGTCGCCATTGAAAAGAGGATTCATTGAAGTAAAAATATTTTCCGCAAATACCGCATTATTTAAGCAGCCTCAGGCGTGCGTGAGTGCGAGCGTCCCTGGTTCACGTCAGCCATTTCGGTTCGAATTTATGAATTACACTCACTTGCCGAGCATTAATTCAATTTGAATGTTTTCCACAGCACGAACGACATGAAAAGCTTGTATGCAAAACGGGTCAGGGGTGGGGGATGATGCCTCGGGTTTGCTTGCAGCAAAAAAAAAAAAAACAGAAAAAAGGTGTGATCGAACCATGCCCGGAGGATATTTGTAATATTTTCTTCGCATTTGGAAATGTTACGCGAATTTAAACAATTTCAACCCACGCAATTGGTGTCGTGATAGGAAATGGTAGTGCGTTGATACAAAAAAGCGAGAAAAGGAAGACTCCTCATCGCGCGGTCCGTGCAGATAAATTAAAGACAAGAAATTGAATCAAAAAAGCTCAACCTGAAACAGGCGAAAACTAACCGAGAAGTCACTGTTTATTATTATTGTGTAGTAAAATACTACCGGGACAAGTCTTCACAGAGCGTGAAAGAGACAGAAGGAGTTCGTTGTCCTGAATGACGATCGCAGGCAGAACGCTCGGGGTGGGATTGCTACCCAACCACCGGGGGCTCCACTCAAGTGACCTAATGTATTGCAATGATTAAATCGCACTAGGAGGTGAGATCGACTGCCTTCTCCCCTCTCCTTCCACCTGTGCGTATCAGGAAGAAAGGTAGAAGGGTGTTCGGAAAGTTCGGAAAAAATTTACACTTGAATTATGATCCCAAAGGGGTACCCAGGAGCGCTGGCTGGCTGGCTCGTTGTGACTCCTTTTGTGGGGGTTCCGTTCTTGTGCAAGCAAGGAATCGGTCAACCTGGCAAGCGGTCCTCGAAATTGAATTCTCGCAAGCCGAGCCACTTGCCATTTGCCATTGTAAAAAACACCCACCCTACCCGAGGAATGAGCCCGACACCCGACGGAGAAAGTCAGCATGGCGGCAGCGCAGACCATGTGGCCCTGGCCGCGACGCATATTGTAATTTTAGAATTTATTTACGCACTTAAATTAAAATGCTCCACCTGGTCCATCGATAAAATACGGTTTGCAGCTACCAGGCACGCCCTGGCAATCGGACATTAAACGGTTCGATCGCCCGGTCTGTTGCTCTTCCGCGTATGAGGGTGGACGGGCGAGACTCTTGCGTTCCCTGCTTTAATGCACCCGCTGTCACCGATGGCACCGAACCGATCGGCTATTTGTCTCGGCTTTTATTGCTTCATTGCGTGTGCATTCGAACGTTTCGGGTTGTTTAGGGGTGCGTTGACCTTTGGTTGGACTTTCTCAACCCCGCTGCTCGGTGAAGTGCGATAAATCGAACGGATGCGAAGTAAAACCAGTGTCATTTATGATTTTTGATATATTTTTATTAGTGTAAAGGAAATTCTGTTCAGCAAATTATCCACTTTTTGGTTTACTTACCATCCAATGCATAATTTGTTTATACATGCAACATGCACATGATACAAATGTTGTTAACAACTCTTTGATTTGAACAAATGATTTCAAGGTGGCTCGAGCGGCAATAATTGCGGTTGATGATATGTAACTTCCTGAAATGTTTCTAGTAGTAGAATCTGTAGTTGTTATTTATTCAAACAGGGCCATATTGCCCCCTATTCCCATATATTAAACCTCTCCTCAGTGTGATGTTTTATATCACACCGGGTCATGTCAATGCGCTGCAGCGCAATAATCCGTTTCCTCTTTATTATGCCTGGTCCGTCGAACGCTTTTATAGCAGCCGAAGCAGCCCAAACGGGTATGTACGTGCCGGGGCATTGATTTCATTACTTCTAAACCCGTTGAGGAATGCCAATCCCGGAATGAGCTTCTTACACTGGGTGCAGCAAATTGCAAATCACACAAAACCCAACGGCCAATATTAGTCCTTGGCGGCGCGATGCACACAGGAAGTGCACCGTGTGTTTGTGTGTGAGAGAAAAGCGCGCTTCTTTTGTGACCGTGCCGAGCGGTGGTGGTGGTATTTTGTTTGTTGCCTGTTGGTAAACAACCGGACCGATGGACGTGAACCCCCCTTTAACCAAGCCGGAATCACATCGGATCTCATCGGATTATGCAAAGCGATCGTCCAAATGTGATTTCACCGCTTGAAAGGAAGCCGGTTGACACAAAGGTGTTCCACAAAGCGATGACCGAACCGGGCGATCCGGCGGTTCCGGAAAAGTCCACGCTGTGTGTGTTTCATGGAAGCAGGCAGGGTGAGGTTTTGTTTGGCATTAACGGAACACCTCCACATGAGCGCATCGGCCCGGGAGTAGCCGCGGAACGATCAAAGCGATTCGAAGGTGGCACGAAACCGCTTAACGAGCGGCTAGGGAAAAAAGACCACACTCAGGGCTATTAAACGGGAGATCGGGAGAAAAACCTCGCCCAGAAATCATAACGTACCCCCTTGGGTTTGCTCCGAAATGTGCTTAGTCTTCGGGGAAAAAAGCCGCACCGCGACGGGCGGCCCACCGTCAAGCGCAGAGGATTATAATCTCGCAGCCGACCAAATATCTCCAAATATTTGCGGTGATTTGTAGCATTTTTATGTCTAATATCTCTATCAGAAAGCTACTTTGCTGTTTATGTGTGTTTTCTTTCTCGTTGCCTCGTTCGTCGCTTGCTGCTGTGGCGGCAGAGATTTGGGTGCGGCCTGTAAAATGTGCTCGAAAGGAGTGAGATTTTTTTTCATTTCACTGGACCTGGCGGTAGATTGCATAAAGATTCAGAAAGGTAAATTTCGCGTTTTGATGCGACATTTCACACATTTTCGATAGCGTAGCGGCTGCAACGTCTTTGACAAAAGCAACAAACCCTCTGCACAACAAGGGTAAATCAAAATCGATCCAGTATTAAGCCGCCATCGTTAGACGCCATTAGTGACGTGTTGTTTTTTTTTTGCGCAATCTTTTGACTTTTGCGGCAAGAGCGCATAAAACTTCAAACGCATGATCGACAGATCGCTAACGCTAACGATGATATCGGTATCGAGCAGCGGACGAGGCTACAATCAGGTGCAGGCAACGTTGTTTCGATTATTCACAGCCACCAAACCCATTTTAAAGGAAAAGAAGGCAACCACACACAACAAAAAAGTAGCGAATCGAAGTAATTTGCGTTGACTCTTAACTTTTGCGCCTCGCAAAAACCCACCAAAAACCGCCTACGAAATGGCCAAATCCCGTAAAAAGACATTTGTGAATACAGCTTAATAAACGTGTCTCCCTAACACCACCGTGTGCGCCCGATGCACGTATGCAAATTAGTTCTAAATGGTTCACGGATGGCTTGGGTCACTTTTTGTTCTGTTTTGCACACTTGCCTGCTTGATTTCATTTGTGCAAAATGTGGTTCGGCCCGGTTGATCTTATCAGCGTTTTATGTAAATAAGGTGCAGCACACTGTAGAAGGAAGCGCATTCGGTCGCAAAGTGGGAAAGCTTAGGAATGTACAAGCACACACGTTGGTGGTGCAGCTTTTGAGGATAATATAAGGTGCCTGGGAGACTGAAAATGCTTAGCTCGACAGATTAATCGATCACCATCAGCCGTGCGAGCTGTGGTCGCCGATGGCATACGCGGGCCACTCACGAGGCTCGGTCTGTCAGATTTGGTCGATTCGGTAAGCGAGATAGAAAACGTTTATTGTATGTAAATATCGAACACGATCGAAAGCTTTGTTGGCCACCGTGCGGCAGCAGAAGAGAGGATAGGCGGATAGAAATCAATAAAAAATACAATCTAGTTGTTCAATACAAGGCCCGCTGGTCGTAATGGAAAGCTCCCTTTTTGAACAGTGTTGGTACAAAAAATCTTGATAACGAAGGAACAGTTTCGCTCGATCGTATCTTAATTTGACCTGTGATTTATGCATACGGTGATTGAATTTAATCACTTTTAAGATCGTTTTGGTTTAAACACATTTCTGACTGCCCATGATGATGAAGATGTTGGAACGACCGTTTGCGAAAGAGATAGGCTCAAGTGAACTGTCTGCACAGTGCTTGCGAAATAAAAAAGAAACTAAAAAAAACAGTACACCATTATAATAAGTCTCTCCCTGTTTCTCAGCTCGAGCTCGATCCCACAAAGCAAAGGCTAGCGCATGTTTGTGCTTTAAAAAGGGCAGCGTCGAGAAATGTTTCCCTTCGAAAAATACTGTACATGGATTATGCAAGATTAAAGTTCATTACGAGTCTAGTACGAGCCGGTACCGTTCATCACTCGCAAACCGGGGCGCCATCAAAGCGCACGATCACCGAATGGTATCGTTTTCCATTTCACCCGAAGTTCTGGTGCTGGATCACAATGTCACTGCTATGTTTTGCTTTCCCTGTTGGACAGGCCGCTGCTCGCTCGTGAGAATTTGAATAGCAATGTTCGGTGCAAACACCCCTCCCTATTGTCGGGTTCATGGATAATGTCGGGTTGGGTAAGGCTCTGTGTTTAGTGTTTTTGCTGCTGCAACAATGTTGTCTAATTTCAGTTCAGAGAATGATTGTGCGGTTGTTAGTTTACCTAATTGGCGATTGCTAATTATCGTGAGCGGTTGGTTGAAAGTGATATTTTTTGCTTACCATGAGAAGCTTTCCTATAAAGGTTGAGGCTATTCGATTGAATAGAAGGTAAAGAAAGTAACATTGGAAATCGAACGTCTTTCGGATCTATGTTAAACAAAGTAACAGGGAAAAACAACGCTATGATGTGATCTATTAATATCCACTGAGCCAGAGATACAAGTGATAAGATCAGCTCTCTTACGTTTTCACTTTGTTGATCGATTCATTTGTACACCGTGCACCAGCTACCAGCATTTATTGTTCCAGTGATCCTAGTTCACCTGACAAGCATCAGGCGCAGCATGTCAAACAACGAAAATGATGATTGATATCTTTCAGCCCCATGACATCTATCCGATTGAATTATGCCTCCCGAAGCAACACACATCGAGCAATTCCGAGGGTTCATTTGTTTTCCCAGCATTAAAGTTCTTTGAATTGAGTTAGAAAACAAAAAACAAGTTCGAAGCGTTCGAACACTCATCATAAGGATTCGATTGGTAAAAGGTGTCTATGTAAAACAAAAACATCGTAGATGGGTATGTTGAAACTCTCTTTCTTTCTGCGGTGTCCTTTTTCCTCCCAGCAAAGATCCTGTGTGTTTTTGCTTGCTGCTAAAGATCGTGTGTATGTGTGTTACGTCTTTTACTGAAGCGTAACGCTCCTGCTGGAAGCAAACATAAGCCAAGTGTCATGTTTTTGTTTCATTTACAAGGGTTAACCACTTCAGATCGGATTGAATGCTTGCTCGGTAGAGGTGAAGCCCCCAAAAAACAAGACGAAGTAAGGCCTGATCATCCGATGGCTTCAGGAAAGGTAAATAAATATCTTGCTCCGATCCTATCCTACTCCTGCATATTGAGTGCTTTGTCAAACGGTCATGCCTGGTGGCAAGTGTGTGTTGTGTGTGTGTGTGTATTTGCTAAGGATTTTGAGGAGCCATGGTGAGTTCAAGCCGTAGCAGTAGCCATCGATCAACTGGAGTTGACCATCCTTCATCCTTCATTTTATTATCTCCAGTTTATTCTCATTGCTTCCCGTTCTCGCGCATAACATTCGCCATCCTAGTATCTCCTTCTCCAAAGAACCACTGTACGATATCTTCCCGATCAAACCGGGCAGTAGATTCAGGTTTATTTATTTTTTCTTGAATCTCAAATTTTGATCCATAGCCGATCCGAAACGAGAGCCAAAGCGTCACCCCCGGGTTTTTTGTTTGTTTGTTTGTGGGATCCGCGCACAGAACGGGGGGATCATTTTTCAAATACCCGCTTGCTATCGTATCGTTCGATCTAATTGCTTGTCTTAATGTCCATCGTTTTGTGTCTATTAATTATGATGTTTTTTTTTGGTTTTGGCCTTGTGTTCGCCTTGCTTTCGTTGTGAACCAGTGCACAGACACATGTTTTGTAGGGAGCGTTTTCGGTTGGGACGGTTTTTCCTGTGACATGATTGAATTTGTCATCCTTGGTTTTCTCTCGTTCTTGGCCTTGGCAGGATCGATGTTTGGAATTTGGCGTTAGTTGGATGAAGGAGAAACTGTATCAAGGTTG
>KB696998.1:0-10878 GCA_000349165.1 Anopheles christyi | reverse complement strand
AGACTCTTTTTCGTTTTTATGTAACATAAATACCGTCTTTTTATAGAAACCTCCTCCTACTATGCAGTGTGGAATAATTGTATATCAAGTGTACAAAAATGGATTTGAAATTATGTTTTTTTTTTATTCAGGAAGAACGGCCATGTTAATTGACAGGTTCAGCGCTCTATTGAATCGTTCAAGCATTTAAATGATTCGTTCGGTATGCTATTGACTTGTTTGGATGATTGTGTTGATTTGTTCAGCAGCGCTATTGATTGAGAAGGCGATTTTTGCATTTCTTTCGCACTGTCAATTGGGATAAGGGGGCAGCCCGTTTGTCTAATGGATAGACGCGCCGGATCCTGTAAAGACCGGACATAGTTCAATTCTCATCCGGACTGTCCCCCGTAGCAAGGCCTGACTATCCGGTTACGTGGTAAAAATAAGTCTAGTAAGCCTGTATAAGGCCGGCATGACCATAACGGCGTAGGTCGTTTATGCCAAAAAAGAAGAAGATTATGAAACCTTTAAAAATATTTGTTTCCCTAACTTTTTTTAATTTTAAAGAATAAAAGTCTTCATTCCAATTTTAAATTATTGAATAATTTAAAAAAAAATTGCTGAAGAGATGTGTAAGTGATGTGTATAAATTTACCAAAATATGTAGGCTGGGCAACATAACGCCCAATCCAATCCAACATTATATTGCCAGTAAGCAAAGGCAATGAAAAATCTCAATGATTTTGTATGTAAAGTTCTGTAGGAAAGGTCGGAACAATGATGAGTCGGAATGTTCTGTTAAGTCCGTCAATACTCACGAGAATAGCTAGTATTTATAACGTTATTTTGCAAGAAGGAACGTAAGTATTAGTGTGCGTAGTTGATATAGTACTACCATAGTTGCTCTTCATGTTAAGAATGATGAGAAAGACTTTTCCGCAGCTAACAGTTTTTGCCTTATCATCGTATCTATCGTCATCACATGGTCCAAAATAAAAACGATTCAACGATAACGTTGGTTCAAGTTCCGGTGGGACGACCAGACGGAAGCGACCACAAATCGTAGTCGATGATTCATGGTCGAGGAAGTTAGTAGAAAAAAGTGTGAAAAACGGCCACAGGGATCCTTTGGGACGCTAAAGCGCCTTCCATTCCTAAACTCAGCATGAGTGAGGCTTTTCCAGCGATTCGTTTTTTGAGCTACGTTTTCTTAGAGCATTGAGCCATCCTATGCATATAGAATTCATAAGGTATTGAGGGATTATGATGAACCATTAGGTTATTTATGTAAAAATAAGAGTAAGTTGGTGGAGAGTTTAAGATGTAATAGAGACATAAGAACAATTATGTATTCTACTTTACAGTTAATCAAAAGTTCAAATGAACGGTAAAGTTAAAAACGTTAAAAATTGTAAAATTTTCAACAGTTTCAATGTTGCATAACTTTTAGATTTAGAGTTTTTAAGTAAGCAACATTCGGGGTTGGTTATTTATCAGCAAAGAAAATCAATCATTATTTGATCTTCGTAAATAAGCAGCAAGAGTTTCGTCTAAAAACTGCACCCCACGTAAATAGAGGATCTAAATGCATTAGGGAAAAAGGAATTGAAATTGTTCTACTGCACATTTCCTGGTGCGCTATTTTCTTACTAACATGATGTCAATACTTATTCGCGCCAGTGAAGATGTATGCATGTGTTGCTAAGGTGATGTTCGTTATGGGATGAGATTTAGGAACATATATTAAGAGTGCTTTTTCTTAACAGCCTCACTGTCGCATCGAAAGCTGTCAGTTTCTGTCGGCTAGTTACATACGTCTATACAAAACGACTGGCGATGGCAATGACACAGCCTAAGATGGCAAGGCAGTACTGCACGTTACGGAACGGTAGTTGGAAATCGTTTTTTGAAAATGATTGATTGATCACCACATGTCAATTGTAAACAATTGATCCTTCTACTGTTACCGATTTGTTGTGTATGTGAGTTCGGTAGTGTGATATGCGTAAACGCTTACGCTTCTGCTACACTGTTTGGGACTGTGCTTGATGTACAGTGATGATGTTTTTTGTCTATAGATAGGATAGGGCGCCGTCAGTCAGAAGTGCAGAAGCTTACAGCACCTGTGCATATCGAAAACGGGGAGGAACATTAGCCATGGTATACAGCTGCCTTGGGCCTGGATACAGGCACTGAATTGCTTTATTTGAAGACTAGGATCAGATTTAAGAACGAGTGTAGTTTGCAAATAAAAAAACCGTTTGGTCACCGAGATTTGTCATCAAGGGATCAAACAACGTGAAACCATTGAACCTTCATGTTAAGCAATTTCGTTACGCTTCTTCGTGATAACAGCAAAGATATTGATTTCTACAGGTCAGAGACAAGCAATTTATCAAATTTCGTCATGTTCAGAAGCACAGGTTGCAATAGGAAAACAGTGCGAGCAAGTATTGGGGAGATCTAACTGCAAAACGATTGGACGACTGCCCTGAATATCAAGACAGACTACTTTCTGTATCGACAAATGACAGGACGCTATTTCTAAAGGACGGAACTACATGAATAAAGTTAAAGAATGTTTAAAATAAAATCCTCAAACAAATCGTATTGTAACGTTCAGAGCCTTAAGGTGATTGCAAATGGGTCGGGGTTTATGTTTTAAATCGCTATCTGCACAATATGCTTCTGTGTTAAAATAAAGAAGAAAAAAACATTCACTCGCTGCAGATTTGGAACATTATCTGAATGTTGAGGAGTGGGAAAGGTGATGTTTAAAGGGCAGTAAATGTATATAAATCTAAAACAAAAAGTATGCTTTCCTTAGGTTATCAACCAGGAAAAAGAACCCATCCTTTGTCCGATCATGTCCCGCAGGCGGAGAAAGAAAATTCAAGGAAGTTGAAAAAGTGACTCGGAAAAGATTTTCTGCTATTTTTAAAAGTCATTTAATTTCTGTTGCTGTTGTTTCTGCTGCCATTTTTTTGGTAGAATGAGTATCATTGTAAATGGATTTTTTTCCCTATCATACTATATTTTTGAGCCACAACGATGCTTGGGACGACAAGGGTGGTGGCCATGGATAGCTTCAGAGCTAGGAAAATGTTTGTGAGCTATCGTAAATATGTGGTTTTTTGGTAGTTATAGCATCATGAGCGGGAAGAATAAATTTAAACGATTGCGAAAACAATTACAGGACTGCGTTTAATATCTTTAATATGCAAAATAAGTACTGGTGGTATACGAGAAAGACAAAACTACAGCGAAAGAAAAGAAATAGAAAATAATTGGATTTTTATTTGCACAGACCCAGGATATCTGTCGGCTTGAGAATGATCAAAAAGGTTAAAATTTGAGATTATGATGTTAAATAAGCCTTTATGGACAACAAATTAAATCATTAACATCATATGATAGAGTTTACACTATTTTATGTTAATTTCAAATGATACTAGTAGACGAATAAATCATATTTTTTTATTAATTCGTTTCAGTAATACATATTCGACAAGGTTAAGGGTTTTTAGTCTTCCTGGTATCATGTAAAGGAGGAGGGCTATTGTAAGGGAGTCCAACGGTAATTTTCTGTACACTTGCCAACTGCCAACTCGCTAAATACACGGCTGGGCTACTCGTGCATAAACAAAGTCTTCCGCGAGCATCACGTTTGAAGTTATCGAGTCTTCCACGCGTAGCGGTCCATCACAAATAGTCAGTCTGTCATGAAAAGAAACCGTACAGTGATGAAGAATATAAAAAAATCAGCTGCTAACATAGTTTTACATTTCAAACATCACAACAGACCTTAAAGCAGCTCTTGTCAGATGATTGTCCTTTTGGTTTATTGTAAACAAAAACCATAAAATTTGCGTTAGGCAGTTGGTTCATTAAAAGGTACAGTACTTGTTAGACGAAATGTTTGATGCGGGTTTCTTCAGGGTAAATAATACTTGCAGCATTGGTTCAACCAAATAATTAAACTGTACGGAAAGCAGGTAAATTCATGGATGATACATATTTCTTATGTAAGATGTTATTGAAAAAAAAAACTTTTTCGGATATTTCGGACGACGAAAGAGACGAGTATTCTATTGCATGTAAGTTCTCATCTTTGGATTAATGGCATTTGCTTAACAATTAACTAAATTTTGAAATCTTGAATATTTTGAAAAATATTTATTAACCAAGCCATTGTCGGCGTGCTTATAGCTATATTATATTGTTATTATTAGCAATACGGCCTATCATGGCCGTTCTTCATGAATAAAAAAAAATATTGTTATTATTATCATTTTTATTATTTCTTTATTTGATCAGTTCAATAGACAAGAGTTTAGTTGAACATATAATAAGTTCATGTATTATACAGTCTCTTGATTAGCTTATTCCATCGCTCAAAAAGTACAATATTAGAAATTTGTATTTGATGTTTATTAGCATTTGAAGAAGAAGAGGCCACCCCATTAAATTATAAAATTTAACTGTAAAAGTTATAATATTTTTTGAAATTATAGAAAAACATTTGTTGGGATCAAGTCTTTTATTTTCATAGCGTTTACCATTGCCATTACAACAAGTGTGCAACGTAAAAAATATGCCATAACTTGAAAAACACCCTTTAAACCATGATTAAAAAATACAGTGTCAATTCTTGAACTGTCCAGATAAGAGATTATTTGTCTTGAATGTAGTAAAAGTGGGATGTTTAGTAAAGCCGCAGGACAATATGTTTCACCATGAGTACATTCTGGGGTGTATTTTTGCCGGCTATGCAGATATGAAGGGGACCTTCTTTTTAATTTTGTCTAGAAACTGGATAGAAGCAGTAACACATAACATTGACTTGATTATGGCGTTTTACGCGACGGTCATTTTTGTTTTGTTTTCATTTTTTTTGTAAAAATGAGTTTGGTATTAAAGAAACCATATACAATACGGCATTGCCTGACCGTTCTATCTAAAAAAAAAACAAAGAATTAAAATTTAAAAAGTTACTGCATTGTTGTAACAATATAGATATCTACAATTTAATACGTGATCGAGTAAGTAAATTAAATCAAATTTGAAATCAAAATGTTTACTTCGAAATAGAACTAGTACCTACTCAAGGCAAACATGAATATTTCCTTTGTAAAACCTAACGACTGTTTGGAAGGGTGTTATGGATTTAAAAATTCAGAGAAAACATCTGCTCATCAACATATGGCGACGGAGTTTGGGTTTGTAAGTGATTCCCAAGAGATTTTTTTTATCAATGGTGCCGCTACCGCCATAGGTGTGTTGGGGATGTGAGTGCTCTTGTGTATAATTGATTACGCTCTGTTCCTTAAACTTGGTGCCTAATTTTTGTTATGCCAATCATGCTCGGTTTTATGACTTAAGCTAGCACTAATAGAAGCTTTAATCAACCGAGGTAAATTTTAATTTTCACGCCTATGCTGTGGTGCTGCACTTGGGCTAAATTTAGTCTGCGACCTTGTTTGGCGGCGTCGGTGTAGAGCTGTTAGTTGAAGGTTCGTAGAATATTGTTTTCTCTTTGAACTTGCACCGGTCTCAGCGGATACAATCAAAGCAACCCACAACTAATGCTTTAACCAAGGCCGTTTTTCTTACCAACGCTTATGCTCGAGTGAAATAGGATGAAGTTCTCGGACAAGTGCCAGCGTCCATCGATTGCGAGTAATTTTGGGTGTCTACAGTCCTTTGGAAGAGAAATTGTTCTGCAATTCATCAGTACCATCAAATTCTCTGTTGGACACAATGTACGGTGCCCTAGAGCAGGGTGGCGAAGTGAGTGATACATTTTTGCTTTCCTTCTCATCTTCATCTATCGTTTTGTTAAGAAGCGAGTGAGGAGAAACGCGCAGAGCAAGAATCATGTTAGATCGTTAATCAAACTCATTCAAAACATTTCGTTTCTGTTTTGTTTCGGCTACACCATAGATAGAGGTATACGATGTTGTGGTTCGAAGGTATACCGAGGGTATGTTCCGTAGTGATGACGGCGCCTTCTGTAAATGTCTAGGAGGCGTTGGCGCCCTTTGTGATGCTGGGTGGGTGAGGCATGTTTATAAGTGTTTTGTTACAATTCCTGTTGAGTAAAAAGATCGTTTGTCGTGACAGGGTATAGGGAGACGATTATCCCTTAATAAAACTGAGCCTTATCAAATTTCAAACCGTTTAGCAGCGGTGATTTTATTGATCCCCAGAGAAAACGGTCCACTCTCGGAGACAAATGATTGCTTGACCTGTCGACTTCACACGGTGGACCTCTGAACCACCCCTTATTTAATACGACATGGCGAAACGATGCTCTTTCAGCAATCGTTGCGTTCCTGTGAAGGGTGGGTTGTATGCGGAATGATAACATAATATTTTTAAGCAGATTAGCACATCATGGTCCATTTTTTCTTCTCCACTCCCTACGACGAAGCATACAACTTCCTGCTGTTTTTCGCGTTCATTCAATCCTCTAATCCTGCTCCCTGGGAATGCTCGTTCCGAATAGGGAGTGGTAGTCCTTGAAGGAATTTTCGTTCGAGGTGTGTACTGAAACTCTTGTTATTCATGTGTATTTATTTGATAAACACTCACATTTTTTGTAGCAATGGTAGACAGCGAGTTTTTCTTTAGCACAAGCAATGTTGCGCTAGGGTGTGTGCCTGCCCTTTGCACTTTGCGCTCTTCTGTGCGCGTCGTGTGGTGAAATAAATCTAGAGGAAAATGAAAGGGATGGTTTGGCTAGGGCAAACACAAACGAAAACCGCATAGCCCAACGCTGGCCCTAGTCAGACTTTTAAAATGCTAAACCGAGCGAGTAAAGCGATGATGACGACAATATAATTTATAGTAGTCATAAAATTACAATGTCAACCACAAGAAGTGGCACTTCCGTAGCTTCGCCAGTATTGATAGAGTGTGCCTTACCGCTAAAGCAGGAGTTGATGTCGTTGATCTGTGGTTACGATAAAGAATTTAAGAATGTGAGGAAGAAATTGAGCGGTGGTTTGCGGAAAACATAAATGGTGCGTTAATGTTCTCCAGAAAACTTACAAGCAAATTGAAAATTTGAATGCATGTCAATTGTTGATTTTGTATGTATTCCGTATTTGAATATTAATATTTGAACTGATAGTAAAAAAAGCTTAGAGAATTCCATGGTACATTGTGTATAGAAGTCGCTAGGTTTTCGTATGTTACTGGTGTTATATTTACGTGTACTACACGTATTGATAAATTGATAGTCGTTGCTTTTACCTAGCACCTATTCGTTTCAAATAATACTTTTCGCAAAATTTATCAAAATTAGCTAGAGTAAAAACGACAATTGTACTATATGTACACAACGGAGTAGTCCGCTGGTGTAAAGAATAGACGTGCCGGCTCCTGTATAAAGAGGAAAAACACAGTTTTACGTTTTAAAAACATTACACATTCACTAATTAATATTTCGGCCTATGGATGAATTGTACCAGTCAAACCATTGTTGTTGTTTTCTAAGGTGCTTTAAAAAAAAATCTTTCATTCACCTCCATTAACATATTTCTAATATAACAAGCGTTTCTCTAGTTTTCTATTTATAGTGTTTTATTTGGGGATGTTAAAAAAACTGTCACTTGTCTCGGGTTTTGGAGGATGAGTGTGTACAGGTCACCTTTGAATAGGTCTGGAGATTTTGGAAGCACTTTTTCTCTAAGGTATAGCCCGTTGTAAACCTTCATAGAACGTTGAAATGATGTTATGATGAAATGATGTTTTCATTAACACACAAAAAAATTGTGTAAAATCCGGTTATACGACCAAGTAATTTTAACTAGGCACAGTCAATGAAGCACTACGTCACCACCACGACACCAGAACGTATTTCTTATATATAACGTAATAAGCAACATATTCTTTGAGTTTCACAAAAGTTGAAGCTCGAACAATCATAGATTGATTTGTTTTATAATAGTTCAGCCTAACACGACGGCCGATCCCATGGTTAAGTTGTTTCGCATGACTTAACACCATGCCTACCAATGTTTCAAATTCCATGTGAACCGAGAACCACCCCTCCGTGCGAGTTTGGACTATCTTATTATGAGTAAATCAGTCACATATGATATTCTGCTCATAACAAAAGTGGCAAACACAAGACTTTCTTGACCTCGACCACGGTTAATCCACAAAAAAAGAAAAGTAGGAAGATCATATGTCTAAAAATTAATTTGAAATCCAAACAAATTGATTTGAAATCAAACAAACTGAAAAACGGTTTGCTTATTGGCTTCTAATTCGCTCATTTAAAGACTTTTGTAGAACAAACTCGTAGTATAGCATCTAAAAATTGTCAATGGCAATCCAATGATCTGAAGAATGAAATGGAAAATATGCTGGTAATGATAATAAAAAGTAGCGTGACTCAATCTGCGGGTTTTTGAAAATTTTATACACTCTTGATGATTTGAAATGATTACATAATATATCATCACCATAAAACAGCAAGACGGTAAATTATAATAATATAAAAAGAATATGATATGAGCATACTGGTTTGAAAAATGAAATCAATGAAATTATCTACAAAATGTACGAAGTTTGTAAGGTTAATTTTTTTTTGTATTTTTTGTTAGAAAAATGATAGCATTCGATCACTGTTTTACATGTCGCTTTGTAATATGCTTATACACAGTAGCAATTATCTCTAAAGACAAAAGATGGTAGCCCGTGCTCAGTAATGGATTGTGTTTTTTAGACTGTGTACGTTATTACAGAACTGGGAGCTACAATCGCTTCGGTAGATCAAGTGCGGACTCTTAGCGGGTAAATGGAGGGAATTAAAAAGCATAGCAATGAAAAATCACCAGTCGAAACATTTTTTTGCGGTTAGCAATGGCTGTTGAACGATGGCAGATGCAATCGAACACGCTAAAGTTGACTTTGATCCGTCAGTAGAAGTTGACAGCGAGTGGCAAAAGGGCAATGAAACGCCGCAAACCCAAAGGAAATCATTTGCGAGAGGGCAAGTAAAAGGAAAAAATAATTCATAGGCATACGAATTGAAGTCGACTCATGAGCAAGTTCGTGTAGCCCGTATGTGGCTTAGAATTCATCATTCTTTGTGTAACCTGTTATTTTACTTCATTTGTCATGCGAGAGTATTTCTACCTTTGCTGTCTACGGTTTTTCCCATTCACTCAGCCTGTCATACTTTAGTTGGTGTTTTGTTTTATGTTCTTCTTTTTTTTGCGGCACATGAATGTTTATGTTTTGTGAGTGCAGCCGCCATACAGGGCTGGGCATGGAATGCTTCGTGATCGTGCCCAAGATTTTAATAGTTTCTTTCCAAGACTGGCCAATTTCTTAGAGCCAACGTAAAGGACGTAATTCCCTTCAGCGATTTGTTGTGTTTAAGTCGTATTTTATTCTACGTTAATAATAGAGAGGAATAGTTGAAACCATGGTTTAGTACAGGACTGTTCAAAACTAGAGATAATTGAAAAGAACTTTGTGGAACTCCACAAAACAAGATTTTGTTGTCAGTTAAAACTTATTTTTAGCAGCACCTATTTGATCTCGCTCATCGTTGGATATTGTATATAAATGTTTATAAATATATATGAATATTATTTTATTAATATTAATTAATTAATTGAAATATAATATATAAATGTGTATGTATATATATTTTGTTATATACGGTATTGTATTTACGATGTAACAAATCGATGGATTAGTTATTTGATATTTTTATCTAAAAACCCTCATGCAGCACAACTTCATTAGTTCCATTTTTGTTGTAAAACATTTACAGTGAACACCACTTTATTTTGAACACTTTAACCAAACCAACATCCTACTGATGAAACGAAAAGATTATGGTGTTTAAAAATAGGTATTTCAAGTTTAAGAAAGTTTGCTGTTCGAATGCCGGTGTCGAAAAAATCCGATTTCTATTAGATGTTTCTTTTGCACCAGAACACCTACACGAAAGTCACCTCTCAATATACTGTAAATCGGTTACATTGCAGTGGTAAGAATTGTTGGCAGAAACTGTAGAACTTTACACTGTGTGGTGAAGGCATAGGTAGGTGTGTAAAAATCGTTCAGAAAGACGATGTATTTTTAAAAGAACTTGATCATTAATCATACTAATGCCAAATACGAAGCACTGAGAGTGAGTCTAGTTATTCTATTTCTTTTTCTGGCTAAGGGTTTTCTTGTGTCCATACACGTGATTGAAAGAACTCGTAGAATACGTCGCGTGGTGATGCGTGTGTCAGACAATGACGTTGATGTGCAGGATGCGGTATGTGGAGTGATCGTACCGAAGCGATGAAGCAGTTGGAAGAACTGTGAGTAACATGTGTCATTGGCGTTACACGAGTTCCGCGTTATCTTTACGGCGGCTTCAGCGGTTCATGATTTTACTTTACAATGCTCGTCGGATTCTCTCTTGTCCACTCGGCTTTTAATGGAGACGCGTGGTTGCAGTCGGATACAATGGTGGGATAAATATTATTTTTCAGATGAGTGATGGGGTCGGAGCCGTCGGGGCAATTGCGAGGAAGGCAGCAATTAGAAACAGAAACTGCATTGCGAGATATGATAGAAGTTCTTATGGATATTTACGAGCGGTATTTATTTTTGGTTGAGAGTTGGCATGATGACAAATACGAAACTGTTGCTGTGTGTCTAGTAAAATCAGTAACGTGGAGTAAAATATTTGTAAGGTCACATGTTACGTGCATGCATGGCCGTTGAATAGTATTTTGGACTCGATAGATGTTTCTTGCTATTCTAATGAAATTTATGTGATGATCAATATGATTATTTTTTCGTATACAGTTTTTCACATTACATAAAATTCTAAATGTTTAACAAAAAAAAAACCTTCTAACGAGCAAAATTTCG
>KB696996.1:0-12798 GCA_000349165.1 Anopheles christyi | reverse complement strand
CACACGTATATACACGCAAGATAACACATTTTACTGGCAAGTTAGTAGACATTCACACACATACACACACACACACACACAACACAACAAATAGTAAGGTTTTATTTATAGTAAACACAGCAATTAGTAGCCGAAAGAAAAGCTAGAACATTTGTCCACGTTTTGTCCCAACTTCTTTAGCCGCACAGGGGAAAGTGAGACATTACTTAACACTCAAAATGCTAGTGAAATAAATACTAACAAAGCGTAAGTGTAATTCAACCGGATGCGGATAGTGATACGGTTATTTTATTTTCCACATTTCTTTTTTCACTATCCCAAAAACTAAATGCATGTAGACGTTTGTTGGGCATCGTTCATGTAGTACATAGCTAGAACTAAAAGAGACAGACAGAGAATGAGGAAGAAAAGTTTGACCGATCTTGACAGAACGGGAGCCGAGAAATTAATGGTAAATTAATGACTAGAACCTTCTTCAAACCCCAAATTTTGAGCCAAATTTACTTGTAGAGCATCTCTTTTCCTCTTCAAGTTCAACTCAACTCTTCTGCGCGGGATAGTTGTAGTGTGCGCGCTAGGCAAATTCGAAACCGTATTTTCATCCGTAGCTGTAGAAGTATTTGAAAATATAGGTACATGCTTCTGCTAAAACCCGTGAGTTCAGTGTCACGATGTTGATCACTGTAGAGTGGTATCCTCATTATTACATCGTTTTACGAGTTTCGAGTACATTCAAGTTAGGTTTTGTTTGAGTTTCATTTACATCCAATTTAAACATAAAAAGGCATGGCAGAATCGAAGTATCAAATCAAAAACGAATGCCCCGAGCGTATACGGTAGAAAGAAAGTGTCTCTTGTGTCCGTTTGAAGTGTATTTTAAATCGAATGTGGAAATGGAAAACTAATCTTTGATCAAATATGTCTCGTACAATAATGTGTAAAAGCGTGTACCAGGGGAGATATCTGCAGCATTAAACGCACTAACGCACTCGATGTCATTCATGAACAAACAAAAACCAAAAGCGTAATTAACACAGATATTCTCCAACCTTTCTCTGTTGGGATAGTTCAAGGGAAGGAATATTTGACGGGAAGAGGTGGTCCCCTCGGTTTTGTCGTATGTTACATTTACGGGACTAATATATGTTTGAGTGATACACGAAGGTGGGAGAAGAAGCTAACGGATCGGCGCAACTAAGTATGGCGGAGAATGTGAATGTGAAAAAGAAGTGGAAATAATAAAAAGTATTAAAAAGTATACATTATCGTTTTGAATGGAATCTCTTAAAAAAAAAAAATATTTACCTCTTTATTAATTAGTTTCCGGCGTGTTATAACTACGACCCCAACCACGAGTTTGAAACGGTTTTTTTTTTCTATTAAATTGCCATCTCCAAGGCAACCACTTCCCCGGTACCAAGAAAAACTTGCTCATCTGCATCATCTCTATAGTCCGCAAAGCTTAGTCGAGCCATTTCCCGCATTCCGATGCGTTTCATTAGCCGACAAGAACTTGGACCTGTTGCTTCCACCGTAACAGCTGATAGTGTTGGCCACCGGGCACGTACCAAGGCAATCTGTTCCTCCATCAGACGGCGTCCAATCGAGTGAGCACGGTGAGCGGGATGTACGGCTAGCATATGTACGTGGTACGATGGAGTCGAACTTGCCGTACCGTACGCCCGTACATCCAGCACTTCCAGAAACGCTACAATATCGGCAAACTTGCGTGTGGTAATTGCGACCGAGATGTCGTCCGTTGCTAGTCCTCCAATGGAAACTCCTACCAGTTCACCATTGGCCGCCTGTGTACGGGCTAGAATTACGGTCCCTTTCGTGAGGAAGGACAGAGCATGCTCCATGTCATCCGTCGTTACGGCAGGACCATCCCGATGGGCTAGTGTCAATGGTTCCTCGGGGTAGAAATACGATGCTAAAGCTTCACGAACTATTTCCCTGTCTGTTTCGGTCGCTACAGCGTACTTGTAATCGAACTCACCTTGCTCCATGTTGATGGGTGGTAGTAGACTGACTAAAGTGAGGTCCATAATGAGGTAACTATAGCCTAGCGTTTAGAGAAATTCGAATGGGAATGTTGTGCCGTGGGATCTTGCGCGCACCCAATTAGCATAACAATTCGATTAAACTCAACACGCGGGCCAGAGAGATATTTCGAGATGTGATCTAGTATTGTTATCGAGTGCATAGAAGCTTGGGGCAATTAACAGTGCCGTCAGGTTTATTTGTAGCTGATGTAATTAAATTAATACATTAAGTGGACAAGTTGTGGAGCTTATTTTAAGGTTAGAAAATTTCATCGAAGACTACCCCGCTCAAGCACGTTGAGGCGCTCCGTTTCGAGATATGCGCACATAGCCTACGTAGTAGCCATCGGGACGCTTGCCAACTCTACACCATCTTTGATACAAATCACCGTGAGCGTTAACCAAGTGCTGCCTAAAGTTGATTTTTGATTCGAATATCTGAGTTTGGCATCGCATGCATATGTAAACCATCGGCAGTATTTGACCATCTTGGTAATTCAACGGTTTGTGAAAATTGTAGTGATACCGCAGGTAATGGCTTACCAAACCCTGAACTGTGCCTGTGTACATGCGGCAAATGGCACAGTAATCGGCACACATGCGTTTCAGCTGTGCTCTGGTACTACCGTGCTTTGGCCGCGAACTTCTAGCCGGTGGATGTTGCCGAAAGCGAACAGGTGTCTGAAAAGCGTTGGAATTGTGTCATGTTATTCTGGCCCAAGGATGAATCATCACACCTTCCGGCGTGTCAGTATGCTTACCATCATTCCACGTTCCCTGAGCTGAGGGGCGTATTTCGCGGTTTCCGTTAAGCTGGATGGATTGAGTGTTTCATTTGGAAGCCCCATTGCAGGATGAAACTATTGTACAAATTATCACTTTGGGTCGGATTGTACAAACGCACTGCGTGAATCGCTGTCACGCTCTGAATTGTGCTGGAGTGAAAATTACAGACGTTTCTTCAACTGTCATACGTTGAGGCGATCTTTTGAATTGTCTCTTTTTCTGTGTTCTTCGTGTATGTCGATGTTTTTGTGGCTCCCCGTTTTTCAGAGGAACGGTTTTCTAGTGCTACTTGCATGTATCTGCAAAAACTCCACAAGCGCAATAATTTGATTAAAACAAACGGATATGGATTAGGAAAGCCTACATTTATTTGTTTAACTTATTAACGATCGTATTAGACAGTTATCATACGAAACTAGATCGGGAACTGCGTTTCTTCGGACAGTGCTGCCGGCAAGGAAATGACCGCAGCCGGAATCGTTATGCCACCAGTGTCGTGAACCATCGAGTCAACGCTCTCGAGGGGCAGAAAGCAATCGGATGAAATTTCCGGTGCATTTTCCGGATGACGTCCATTGCCCGACGGTCCCAACCCCATACCATGCTGGGTCCGATGGGTCCCGTCCCGTTCGCTGCCCGGTTCCGGCTGGGAATCTTCGTCATGTGTCTTGATCAAGCCCGCCTTATGATTCGCTTGGTGGCGTTTTAGGTTCTGTTCATTGATCGATGCATAATCGCACAGGGTACACTTCATCTGCTGATACTCTTGCGGGTGTTGCGTCTGTATGTGGCCGCGCAGTGCACTCGGCTGCACCAGCCTTAGTCCACACGTTTTGCACTGGTACGCCTTGTTGTTCTTATGGCGCCGTTCGTGGTAGCTTAGTGCGCTAGGATCCGCCGTCCGGAAGGGGCAGCTTTTGCAGGTCAGTGGTTTAAGGCCCGAATGTTGCCGTATATGAATCTGGAAAAAAAACCGCAATCAAAATTAAAATACTGATATTTTTCATGAAATTTAAATGCCCTTACATTCAGTGTTGCCTTCCGGGCACACTTGTAGCCACACACGTTGCACACGAACGGTTTTATCTGCAAGTGTACCGTCTTGATGTGCTTGGAAAGTATCTTTGAGTTGGAGAACATGTGCTTACAGATGTTGCATCGCCGTTCCGCATACCAGCGTGGTTTTTCCACCACATCCAGCAGCTCGTCCTCCTCTACGTACGGTTCCTTTGCACGGTGCAGTGCCTCGTGTACCGAGCGTTGCGAGGTATTAACAAACTTCTTGCCACACACCCGGCACGCGACATCCTGCGTATCATTTAGGCGGTGCGTTTGCAGATGCTTAAACACGTGCACGGTGTAAACGAAGCGCTTTTCACACACCGGACACCTGAGCATACCCACATCGACCTGATGTTCCCGCCATAGATGCATCAGGCAAGGTTTCCACGAATCAAACTTTCCATCGCAGTGGCTACACTTGAAGCTAAAGCGTTTCCGCTGACCGGTAGCTTTTTCGCTTCCATCGACCGACTCGGACGTTGAATCGTTTTCCGCATGGCAGCGTAAATGTTGATCCCGAATTTCGAAAGACGCAAACTTGTACGGACATCCTTTGCGGGAGCATTTGTGTGGCTTTTCGTACTGGAACTTTTCGGTCAGAGATTTCAGCGTGACCGTCTGTAAGAAATCATCCTTCTCTTCCTCTTCATCGCTGGGCAGATATTCTTCTGGTGGAAATTTCTTTTTCCTAGTCCTTCTTAGGGGTTCGTCAGGTTTCGGGGAGATACTTTTAGCTCGTTCCTCTTCACAGGATGATGAGGTGCGATAGGAGGGTGGCTTAGTGCGAGACACTCTGGAGGTGGTTGACGAAATGGGTGCAGAGCCACTGTTCTCCGGTGATGTATCAGCCACTTGGTGGTCGTTACTGTCCGTCTCTGGGTATGCTATTCTCTTTTGACTAACGTACCCATGTTCCAGCATCATGTGTTGCTTTATTTCCTGCACCGTATCGTACCTAACCAGTCCACAATCTCCGCAGCCATACTTTTTCTTTGCATGTTTGTTTTGGTCAGCTTCTCTCTTTTTCGAAACTCTCTGTGGGGTCTGAGCTCCTGTATGCGAGAGATTTAACTCATGATGACCATTCATATGCTGCGAATTTGTATAATATCTACCAGTGACGATATCTGGCTCCGAAGTCTAAAGTAAAAGCAAATATTGAATGAAACATTGCTACAGTTCTGGCAGCTGGATACACACATTTGGACTTACCGTGGCAATTTTATTGGGAAACTCTAACGCTGGCTTTATGAACATTTTGATTATCACTAGCTGCTGTGGTTTTATCGATCAGAAGTAGTGCATTTTGTGTATCAGAAACGATGCATTTTGTTATGAATACAAAAAAAACAACCGGTATTACTTTGACAGTTGTAGAAGACCCGTGCTGCCAGTTTTTCTCCACGCAAATAATAATTTATTTTACCGTTATGTTTAGACTCTTTTTAAAGCGTGCCCACCTCAATGCTCCGGTTGGAAAAAATTCAAGCTACAGCTTTAAAATGAATAATTCGATCTGTTTTCGGCGTAGAACTTTAGAATTAGGCTGTGTTTCAATTGATTTCGTGGGCTTCTTTCGATCACATACGTGCTGTCAAAACTGCGTTCCACAAAGAAGGGCTCATTTGGTGCACACTGAGCGTTTGACACTGTTGACGTTTCTCCTTGTTCTCCCTTCTTCCTCCGAAGCACATAATCGCGTTTTGCCGACACAGAATCGCTTGTGCAGCGAAAAAAGCCATCCTTGTTCGGTAATTTTTCATGTTCGGTGTGGTAAATATCGCCCAATTTTGAACACCTTCCACAAATCGATTCACTAAAACGGTGGTTTGCTTTTTGTGTAGTGAGAAGTTGCCGCTGCGAAACGGTGTAAAACAACACCGGAACGAAAGTTTGGTTCGCTCATCGGTCGCCGTTCGGTGTGCAGATAGGAGACAACACACTTTTGGTCATGTCCCTGCCGAGGTGCTGAGACGAAACGGTATTCCAAACATCCTTAGCGTGCAATCTTCGCTCTTTTGGCTTTTCGTCGAATTTGTGTATTGGAGCGTTAGTTACTAGTGCTGCTTCGTGTTAAGTCTGGTTATTCTGCGAGGCAGCCCGTTCCAGGCGGTAGCTGTAAACAATGGCCTCTCCGCTGGAGTATTTTGTCAGTTTCGTCCGTTCACAAAGCAGTGCAGGTATGTATCGCAACGGCATTATGTAAACATGGATGATATTTTAATGAACGATTATTTGAATTCCATTCCCCAAAGGTAACTTCCGCGAGCTGGTCGTTTATTTAATCGACTCTGTCGAGCTGGTGACAAAGAATGGCAACATTCTGGACAATGTGATGGAAACGTTAGATATTCAGCAGCACTCATTGGGCTATCTGTTCGTACTATCGGCGAAATTTAACGATTCAAGTGTAAGCATGCAGTAGCATTAACAATACTTTCCTGTGAGTACAGTCGATTTATTCTTTTTTTATTACATTCCATAGAATATCGACGACACAGAAAACGTTTTACGCAGTGTGCGCGAATTCATCACCTCCTGCGATGCGGAACAAGTGCGATACGCACCGCAAGTTTGTAAGTTGTTCTTGAAAAGGAACCATTATACTTCATTTAAAAGTTATTCCACAACTTGCTTCCCTTTTTAAGATTACGAGCTCTGCCACCATCTGACGACGGCGCTGGTTAAAAACAAACAACACATCATCCAAGGCATACACGTGCTGGTGCTGGCGCTGGAGAAGATACGCCTGTTCAACGCTCAGCTAACGCCCATCCATGCCGACCTCTGTCAGTTGTGCCTGTGCGCGAAGGTGTTCAATCCGGCGATACGCCTGCTGGACTGTGACATTGCCGCGATCGCGACCACCGACGACAACTATGCGGACACGAAGTACTTCCTGCTCTACTACTACTACGGCGGCATGATCTACAGCGCGGTCAAGAACTATGAGCGGGCGCTGTACTTTTTCGAGGTGGCCGTCTCGACGCCCGCCCTCGCGATGTCGCACATTATGCTCGAATCGTACAAGAAGTACATCCTGGTATCGCTCATACTTCACGGCAAGGTGCTGCCGATACCGAAGTACTCATCGCAGGTGATTACCCGGTTTATGAAGCCGCTCAGCCACGCTTACCACGATCTGTCCAGCGCGTACAACACTTCGTCGGCGGACGAGGTGCGAAATGTGGTGAACAAGTTCCGCGACACGTTCCAGCGGGACACAAACATGGGACTGGTAAAGCAGGTGGTGTCCTCGCTGTACAAGAAGAACATTCAGCGGTTGACGAAAACGTTTCTTACGCTGTCGCTGGCCGACGTCGCCAGCCGGGTGCAGCTGAGTGGGCCGGCCGAAGCGGAGAAATATATTCTCAATATGGTACGTTCGGAGAGAAGATAGCAAGGAAGGAGGCAGCAAGGGAATGATATTTGGACCAAAATTTATTACAGATCAAATCTGGTGAGATATTTGCTACCATCAATCAAAAGGATGGCATGGTCGTGTTCAAGGACGATCCAGAGGAGTACAACGACCAAGAAGTGTTCGAGATGGTGCAGCATCAAATATCCCTCGTGATGGGCCTGAACAAGCAGATTCTTAAGATGGACGAAGAGATAATGCTCAACCCGGTGGTAAGTTGAAGGGAACAGGAAATGGAAGAATTTATGTTTTAAGTGACTAATATGTGTATATTTTTTTATTTTAGTTTGTTAAAAAATCGTTTGGCAACCAGGAAGACGATGGAATCGGTTGCAACTCGAAGGCTTACAGCAGGTGAGCAACTAATGAAGAATGTTTGAACGTACAATTAAACACATGTTCGTGTATCTGTTTTATTTTCAGTGATCCAACGGAATAGATTGTTGATTATGTAAAAAAAAAAACGAAACACACACAGACACACACACACACACACACATGCGAGATACAGTTAGTGGTACACAACGATAGGAAAAGTAAGAGCATCAAAGCAGGCAGACAGCAACAGGAGTGGCACGAATCCCAACGAATCGAACTGATAAACTTAACAAAAGTGTGGCCGAAAGTGAATTGAAAGTGGAACAGCAGGGTGCAGATAAATTCAGATGAACCGAAAGCTTTTACCAGAGTTGTTGCAAAAGATTCACCATTCTCGTCTTAGGTTAACTCTGCAGGTAGTGCACACATGATTTAAGTTCGATTCTCTATTTCTCTTCTCCCTCCAAAGGCGTGTGTTGTTTTATGGACGGTGGGAAAAGCACACAGCTAAAAGGCCTGAATCCCAAATGAGCTTGTCCTCATTCTGTGTACAGCTTTCGTTCGGTTTCGGAGGTTACTGAATGTGACGAAGTGTTTGGCAAATGTTGGTAAAGAAGGGTTTTGAAGGTATGCTCTCCGACTGTAATAAAATGAAAAACCGAAAATGAAAACACGAAGAAGCGTGAACAAATGACAAGAACTGTCCGAAAGTAGGAGGATTTCTGGAAGACGACTCATAAAATGGTAAGTGAATTTAGTAGACAAGAGTAGAACACCAAACCCGCTTTGATTGCATGCAAATGGGCACTCTGTAGCTTTTTTTAGTTATAGTTTTGTTGAAATTCAATGATATGGTTGATTTGTTTTATTTCTTATGTTGCTCCTGCTTTTTTTGGTTGTTGTCTGCTTCTCGCAATGGTTTTTGTTTCATTTCATGTTCTTTTTTCACGTTGAAATTTCATTGAAATTGCTATTGTTAGCGAAGTTAAATTTTCTTTCTTACACGGTTCCTTTAATTCTTCTTCTTTTTCTTTACTAAGCATTTCTACAGTCCCGTTGTGAATACCTAGGATCACTTGATTTAGCTTGATTTTCACAGTAGCTTCTACTCATACACGTTCGAACAGTATCAATCATGTTCTTAGCTACACTTTATTTGTGAGTGATGTATTTCAATCATTCTCGATTGCAACACTTCGGTTTTCATTCTCTTTTGCCCTTTTTTTTGGTTCATTATAAAGTTGTTTTATTTTAGTATCGCTTTTTTTCTTCTTCTAATGTGACCACGGTTATTTATTCGTTTCCTGCTAAACGTCATTCATATCATCAAAGAGAGATTATCGTAAATTCCATGTGTCTTTATTTTTAATTTGCATCGATGGATGCAGAAAGGAAAAAAAATATATTTATATAAAAAACAAAATATACATTTCCATCCATCGTTCCTTTTTGATGCTTAAAAATGTTCCATGTACTTGTCACCGCTTCTTGCGGGAGCCATCGTTAAACCTCTTTACCATTTTTAATGTCTTCAGTTCTTTATCCGGGAGGTAGTAGCAATTAAAAAAAGAGAGAAAAAACGGCGCAAAAGGAACATTCGTAGATTGATTTTTGACATGTCTCAGTTTTGTCCGTGTATGTCCCCAGAACTTATGCTCTGTGCTTATCATCTTATCATCTTTGCTTCATCCTACAGCTTATCTAAGTACACTGCTTTCGTAATTAATTGTTTGCTTACTTACCACATCTTTTCACTACTTTCCTCCACTTCTCGATAGTACAAATCTAGCGTTTCTCCATCTTTTACTATTACACTTTCCTTTTTCTACTTCTTGTTTGCTACTCTGTATCGCTGCCACTCATTCGCTCTCCCTCTCTGCGTGTCTACCCTTTTTATTGTCATGAAGTCTTGGATTCGTCTTGCTTTCCTTTTGCCTCCTTTGTCTATCTTTTGAGCTGAATTCAGAATTGAAAGGTGCAAAATGCTGTTTTTATTTGTTTGTTGATTTGCCTGTGTAATTTATTTCTGCTTGTCTTTTTTAATCAACTTTGCTCGTTTTTTTTTGTTATATGGAGGTGCTTTTCTTATTTTTATTAATCAAGCGCGATTGTTTTTTTTTCTACTGGTCTTGTAACTGTTAAATTTTTCTATTCTTTGTTTTTTGTAGAGAGAGAGTGAGAGCGGGAGATAGAGAGAGCTTTAGCTTGTTTTTTTTTTTTACTATTTTACAACAGTTGATAGAGAAAATGCTTGTACATCCGAGCATCAAGTTGCGCGTGATTTCTGAGTGTGTCGTGCTACATGTTTGGCAAATTTGCAATGGGATTAAATTGTTTTCTGCTCTATGTTTTTTTTTTTATTTATCAAAGATTCTGTTGTCTACTTTTGTGAAAAAGGAAGAGAAGCGTTCCACTTGCCTCATAACGAATCATCGGAGCGGTTTTTTCTCACCTTATTTATGTTCCATTCTTGTTCTTTTGCCTTTTTCTCGTGAAAAATGGCAATAAAGAGCAGATGTTTGAAAATGGTTAATGGTGGAAAAAAGAATGAAGAAACTTTGTCAAATCTTTAACCATTCCCTTTCTACAACATTTTCATTTTGCTAGCTTTTTGGAAGGAAAGCAAACTGCATTGTTGTTTCTTTCCCTTCCTATAAATTAGCTACTAAACTCAGTAAAGGTAGTAAACAGCAGCGAATAGTGTTTCTTGCTTCAGTTTTAACAAGTGTTCCTTTCCTGTCGTTGCATTCTCTAACGGGTGTATGTGTTTTTGTGTGTTTGTGTTTTCTTATGTACGTTCGTTCTGTGAACGGGATCATTTAACAACTCTCTTTTACATTTGACTTCACGGGATTTTAAATTATAGAAGGAACCACATTACACTTTTCCTTTCGCCTTCCATCATTAGCTGGATATAATTTAATTTTACTAACCTTAAAGTTTCGGTTTTGTCCATTCTCTTCTACTATACTGTAGCGAGTTTACTTATGATAAAGCATTAAACGGAACAAATCATTAAAAATAAAAATTCCTATTTAATTTAACCAAAAAAGTTCATTATTATTTCAGATGAGTTTTCTCGAGCTCTCGTCAGGTTTTGGCAGTTTTGGTTGTGTATTTGTTTGCTTTGATGTGACACGTCCGTGTGTGTTGTTGTGTAACGTGATTAACAGTATCTGGGGCAAAAACAAATTCGAAACAATCAAGTGTGCACATTGCAAGATGGTGAGTCGTTACGGGTACGCACGAAACACGTTAGTGGACAGTGTTGTCGGTTAGCTACGTTTACAATTACAACGAAAACAAACCGCAAAACGTACCGTACCACTACTATGAGTATGATCGTAGTTGGCATTTGTAAATAACAGTATCGACGTGTGAAATCGAATCGCATTTTGGCAGTTTCAGAGAGGGGTTCGTGTCTTGTGTTGCTGTGTAACGCATGTAACGTCGGGTGTAACGCTTCCACTAATCTGTCTGTGGCCACTTTCACAGTTAAAGCATCGGCAGTATAATTTCTGTTTTTCACTGGTTAACGCGACCTTAAATTATAAAAGTTTTTTTTCGTGAGAATTGACAATATTTTAAATTTCTTCCTTCTTGAACCTAATTCATGATAAAATGATACCAATCATCTGCCAATCAGTGCTTAAGTTTCCGTCTCTTAGTCCATTCGTTTGACGCACCATTGTATTGTAACTCATCATTTTCGTGAGTAAATACTAAAAGAAAAAAACAGTAAACAATGTAATGGTCACACGATTTCCTTTCGCTTGTCGTTCTTATCACTCACTTGTATATTTACAGTGCCAGTTACACATCCCACCAACGATTCCTTACGACACATGTTCGTAAGCCAATTTTGTATAGCGATTAGTATGTTTTTTTTTTTTTTTTTTGGTCCGTGGTTTAGTGTTTCTAGTGAGTAAAGTTGAGTTTCCAATACGTACTCTCCATCTCTCTCTCTCTTATACACTCACACACAAAACCTCTGTTACCGCTAATCAACGCTAGTTATCTCTCTATGGGCAATGCCTTGCAAGCCCGCCCGTCCGTCCGTAGGGACTAACAATTGAATCAAACCGTTCAACAGACCTAATAATTGTGAAACATTGTTTTGTTTGTTGTTGCTTTAGTTAAATATTATTTTGAATTTTATCTCGCAGGTTTTACTTTATCAATTTTAAGTGGGTTTTTTTCTAACATGAACAGTTCCCGCAATCTCCCTTCTTCGCAAACCCAAGGGACAAAGAAGAAAAGAGATGTGTGTTTTGTACACGCACACATCTTCCCGAAGTAGCGGTTTTGTTTTAAATTCTAACTTGCGACTGTAATTATTTACTATACTTTTTTGCTTTAAATTGTTTAGTTTAATTTTTAAAATTCCACCCACTCCGTCACTGTATTGGTTTGTTTTGTTTTTTGTTTTGTTTTTGCTTTAAATTGTTTGATTTAATCATTCCTTTCATAGCATATCTTTCCGTTTATCTTTCTTCTCCTTTGGAAGAAACACAGGGGATGTGTCCGATTTGATTTCCACCGGTTTGTAACATACAATTCAATAGCAATTCAATTTATAACGGAACAACGGTCCATATCCTGGCACGATAAAGTGTCGAGTGGTGTTTTTCCATTTACACACTCTGAATATTAGCCATCAAGTGTGCTGGCACACTCGTAACCATTTTTGCTAATAAATTCTATACAACTCTCTCACTCCCTCGCCGTCCTCTTCTCCTTCGCTCCATTGCTTCTTTTACTTCTTTTAATCAGTTTTTTTTTGTGTGGAAAACCTCCATAGAATTGAGGCACAAAATCCACGAAGGAGGGCTGCCTCACGTTCTTTTGATAGTTTCGCTCCATTAAAAGCTCGGCAACCTTGGCGTGGTTTTGAACATTTATATTTTTTCTAATAACGAAAAGCTTGGTTGAGGATTTGGTTTTAATTGGTATTAAATGTAAACAAAAGTTTTAAATTTGTTTTAAAAATTACAAAAGTGGTACTTTATAAAAAGAACAAAGATAACTATTTTAGTTTTACAACAACAACAAAAAGTATAATAATAAAATTTCCCGCTCAACCCTTTCTTTGTCATAACTTCCATTCAGCTAAAGTACTTTAGTTTCGCTTTTGATTGCACTCTTCCAAGGTAGTAGTAGTAGTAG
>KB696995.1:0-10872 GCA_000349165.1 Anopheles christyi | reverse complement strand
TCCCTGGCTCCATCAAAAAATTAAACCTCTTAAGCAATTTTAATACTCTTATTGCATTTTTACTTCACCACTCATCATCTCGTTTATTGGAGGTAATGTCTGTGTACGCACGTCCAAACTTCACTAACGCAATCGAGCACCGGGCGAAACAAGCTGCAAAAATTCGCGATCGTAAAACTGCCCGACCCGCATACGTTTTTGTGAGCATCTCCAGCTTGGCGATCGTCATCATCATCATTTTCATCGCCATCGCGAGGTGAATTTTTAGCTTAAAATGCTCATTCTTACCGACACCCATGCACTTCCACACACCTTCAGGTGAGAGGGAAGCAGAAAAAGAGAAGAAAAATCAGTATCATCAACAACCTGTACCACTTAATCTGTTCCCCCGCATGCACACCGGGGTCTGATGAGTTCACATTACCCGACAGCGCATTATTTAACTTTAACCTAGCCCCATCTTCTTCAACGCAAGATGAGCAACGATCGCACCATACCTTATGAGTGACCAGCATGAAATAGGCTTCCCCTCACTCTCATACACACACACACACACGCTATAAATGAGGCATCTTTCGCGCTTTTAAGAAGGAAACTTTCACGGCTACCCGAAAACCCCGAGGTGATAATTATGCACTCCCACCCGACCCCACCCTCAGGCAGGGCGTTTTATTGAGGTGTCATTTCCGTACCGATCGAGCAACCGAATTAAAATAATAAACTTATAATTGACCAAAAATACTCAACCGTACCTGGACGTCGTTGTTTGAAGAGATGAGCTGTCAATGGTTGCATTCGCTACCTTAAGGTTGCATCGCAAGCAATTGGGAATACGAGATCGAGCAGCAGCTCGTTCCGTCACATCGCACCCGCGTGCGAAGTTTTGCTTTAGCTTCCGCGCGTTTGAATAACGTTTAACACGACCACTAAGGGGAAGGAAGTAAGCAGGTAGTGGACGATTTTATTAACACCTTCCCGAAACAAAAACGGCAGATTCAAGCGATACGATTAAGCAGCGAACGGTAAAACCGAAACGGTAGGGTGGAGAAGGCTAACAAAATGAAGTGAATTAATTTATGATTAATTGTTGACACTATGCAAATTTTGTCATCTTTTTTTGGCTACGCACCAGATCGATTTCGGTTACAATGAATTTCGGTTTTATTTTTGTGAATGGAGTCAACCACACGGAAAACGAAGATGAACCGTGGGAACCATAGATTTTCGAACGGATTGCATTTCAAGGTTACTCGAGAGGGTTTAGAAATATAATATATTTTTTTGCTTTTTGTCTTTAGCGTGTTTTAGTAAGGAGCTTTTTAAATATATGATGAAAATCCTAAAAAACAAGGAAAATATGTAAAGATTTTTTCATGCTTTGTAATTATAATTAACAACGTTGTAATGTGAATCGTTCGCGTTCCACTGAACCGCTCATTACAATTAAAGCATGCTTCTAAACGCTTGTCGCTTGTCGTAAAATTAAAAACTCGTAATTTTATATCACCTTCTCGTTAGAAACAAACTTTTCAACCAGTTTCAAGCAAATCGAGAGCAAAAATGGCACACATACACATTACTGTATCTCTTCCACTGCCCAAAGTATCCCGCCGTGAGTTGGAAAAAAAGTGTCTCCAACTGGGGAGGGTATGCGTCAGGTGGTCCACCCCATTTCTCCAACCGATCTCCCACCCAGATCGGATTGTTGTTTTGCAATATGGCAGCACTGAACCAGGGGAAAAAAGTGCCCGAACCCAACCCATCTGTCCCAAGCGCCCATCATATGCCTGAAAGGCTGAAAACGGACCACCGCACGTAGGGTGGCACTGGATAGGCACATACATAAATCATAATTAGTGCCCATCTCCCCTTTCCACACTCCACCGGCGCCCTTTGACAAACAAACTCATAAAACTGCGCGTTATTAAATTATATCACCGAAGCAAACCGGGAAAAGACCGGGTTTGTCGCCAACCGATTCGGTTCGCCGTCAAACTCTTAGCCTGGGCACCCCATCGTTCGTCGCTGTATCGCGAAAATGTAGAAACGAATCTCCCGTGCTCGCCAGCGGGCAGGTGATTTGGAGCATCGTTACTTGCCTTCGCCGACTGACGGCGGGCGTGATGGTGGTTTGATGCTTTCACGGTGCATTTTGCATGGACTTTGCGCGAGCTTCCCCCTTCGCGTGATTGGAGGCTTTCAAGGGGATGGAAATGGTTTGAACAGTATGGTACCAACAGCGAGACAGAAGGTGGTACATGAAGCAAACTCGCGTTTGATTGATTGATTGATTGATTGCTTCAAAGGCAGAAGCCGAGGAAGAAGCCTAACCCACGCCGGGACCGGCAGCGCAAATGAGGGGTTCGTCGTTTGCGTCGCTATCGCGCACAGCAGTCACCGGCTTGGCTGTCGTCGGCATGGCGCGCGCACGCTACTGATAGGGAGTGCAAGTAATTGGCTCCTTTGGGTTCATTCCTTTTGTGAATGAACTCGTCATGGCTTGAAGCTAATAATTTGTTTAACATTTTTTCTATGATTGCTTCACTGAAAAAATACGATTTAAAGCGTGAACGACAACCAAAACGGACCGAATTCTATTACCCTCTCCACTTTTGTACTTGTTTTTTTTATTGACAGGTTGTGCAATGCCGTGTTTCGCTCCCACTTGCCGTGTGTATGCAAATATTTCTTCCCATCCTTCAGTATACAATTTTCAATTCCACAAAAATATGTTGTCGATCGAACCTTCGGCGAGCAACAGAGCAGTATAAATATTGCAAAACCCCTGCACACTGCAGATGCGTCCATCCACACCGTTCATGTATCAATTATCGTTTACAATCTTCATCGCACCGCGGAATGTGTATTTTCTTACCTCACCGAGACAGAACATTCCTTGCCACACTACACAACAACAACAACAAAACTTCATCAAGGTGGTCCATGTTTGCTGTCTCGCGTTGTCTAGAAATATTCCCCGACAATGTGGTCTGCTGTCGCGCGACAGAAAACTAGTGCACCCATTTTAAAACAGATCGCCCAACGACACAATGTTGCCCATTTCCAGACAAACAAGCGGAGTGTATAACGAGAGACGATGGCTTTGGAGCATAATTGGTACAAAACGGTTTCTTCATCGCTCATCGAATGTGCACGCATGTGCAGTGCAGTGATTCCCGTACCGGTGTGTCCGCTCCCCTTTGCTACCTACGAATCCCCGTCGGTGTGTATGCTAATGAGTGGATCAAATATTATTTCGCAGTCAAATCTCTGCGCGCCCTACCATGCCAACCCATTGCTTAAACAATGGTTGATTGTTTCGGCGAGTAATTTTCTAACCGGTCGCGTTAAATCTGTTGGCGCATATTTTACACCTTTGCAAAACCTGCAGACGATGACAAAGACGATGCTGCTGCATTTGTAACTATTTCTGTCTGCTGAGGTTTGTTGCTGTTCGTTCTAGGTGGTACGCGACGAAAGAAATAATGCTTGCGCTAGCTCCCACGCTTTATCGAACTCATCGGATGCACTCCTGCATTGTTTGTGAGGGTTTTATGGCATGTGTGTGTGTGTGCACTTGTGTTGTGCAAAAGCATAGATTTTGCACAACATTAGACGCGTGGAATGCAGCTGTGGGAAATAATGTGTCGCATAATAATGGGACAAGTGAGCAATACTATGTTGATTAGAAAATGCTTATTTTCAGTTTGATTTTTTAATCTAAAAAATCATTTTGTGCAACAAATAAAGAATTATATGTTCAGTGAATTATGTTTTGCTTTAGATCCAAAAACTTGTTAGACTTGTACCGTGCACCGAAAAAGCCATACCAAATATATATGACCATTAATTGACTAAAAGTTAAGAACGATAGTAAATACTTTACATCAAGTGGCAACCTGTAGCTGATTATTCATCGCCTTTTGCAAATTTTACAAACCTCAATCCACTTACTGTGATGTAATGCTGCTATATTTCGGACGGATTAACCCACATGAGTGTCCAAGGGCGTGATACCATGAACTTTCTTTCACCCTCTCAGACGTAATCTGTTCTCCAAATCCAATTCCAAGTTTAAATCTCTTTCAAACAAAAAGTTATCCTCCCCACCGTGCCTAACCGATACACATCCACCAAAGGGAGGAATTTCGTGTTGGACGATGCCGAAGACCGAAGATGACGAAATCAATCAAATCTAAAAGCTTCAACATCCGGTCGAACCTGATCCGACCGGCACAATCATCAAACCATGAATAGAATAGCCACCATAGCGCTGTAACGATATGACAAGCAAAACAGGCAACGATGAAGATGAAGAGCGTACAAAATCCAACATCACAAACGCGAGAAACAAAAACTAAAAGAGCTCTACAAAAACGACACATTTTGCTTACACTGTTTTGCTTCTTCTACTGGTGGGTGGGTTAGATAGCCAAAGTGATGGGAAAAACTAACGCGACGCGCCTCAACATTATTAATTAATCACCTCAGCCAGAGCACAAAACACACAAACTCCCCCGTTTCTCACTGTATTTCATTGTTCTTATCCTTTCTTTTCTCGTTCTCTATGGCAGGGGCCTCCCTTCGATTTCATCGCGCTCGAATTGCGATCTCGATCCACACCGGAATGGAACAAGCCTCTGAAGGCCAACCGACACTAATCATCATCTGCCAGCAAAAATCGGCAAGGGCGCAAATTTAATACCGCCACCATCCAACCTTGGGATCTGCCCGTCCGGATCCTGTCTGCTTCATCTTTCTTCCTTCGCCTCGCTCCTTTCTGCGGTGCTAATAGAGGTTTTTGGTTCGATTCTAACCACTCAAAATCCCCAAAACCTGTTACCGCATACAACAACAACAGAAACGCACACCAACCGACAGTTGCCCGTGACGAGATTCAAAACGGAACACAGAACACCGAAACAAGTAAGGTAAGGTTGACAAACATTAAACGTGAATTTCAAACTTTGTGACTCTATTGCGTGGGTTTTTCTTTTCTGAGTCCAGGGTTTCCTCCAACGGGGTGGGAATGGTAGAGAAGGCAGTCACAGCTTTAGACTCTAATCAACCTTCTCCGGCCTTTTTCGACGCGGTTAGTTTCTCTCTAGTTTCGACAAGTTGGTTGACAGTTCGGTTCCAAACCGAGCAAGATGATCTCTAGATCGTCACAAATATATACATATGAAACACACAGAAAGTCGAAGGACGCATCAATCAATGCATGAAGGTGACATGGGAAGCTCCGAAGGCAAAAAGTGGTCCAAAAAATTGACACACTGGTCCTGCGCGGTTTGAGGTTTTGAGATAGATTTAGATATCCCAGTGACCATCCTGGGACCGGTTAATGTTTCTTTTCTCCCGTTGATTGACTGTTCTGTTGTTTTTTAAGATAAGTTTTACATTTTTGCTTTGATCCTGCCAGGTAAGCACATTCCCATGCTTTCAGGAGGTCAGATTACAGCTACAACAATGTGTCACTTGTGAGGATGGGAGAAGGAGACGTATAAGAGGAGATCAAATTATGTTTTCAGAATTATCAAAACCACATCGAAAGATTCCAAACAAGCTGTCAATGTATTAGACCTGCTTTTTAAGAACAGGTTGACTTAAAGTTAGTGTACATCTCAAGAAACGGTCACACATACCCTGAAAATAAGAAGACGCTTTAGTCAATCGATTTCTCTCCGCTTCAGCTTTGCCCTAAGCTCAACCACAAATCATACGATTCATCTTCCACCCCTTTCCCTAAGCCCTAAAGATGAGGCGTGGCTAAACTGCAAACCATTCTCTCTATAAGGCGAAAAAACGTGGTCAAGAAGACCCTGGCCTGAAACAAAACAACAACAACAAAAAAACACATCTTATTCCATCTACAGCTGCTCCAAGCGTGCTTCCTTCTGAACAATTTCCAACAATCATACATCTCGTACATACACCTCTCGGGGCATATAACGCTACCAGCCTAGATGCTGCACACCACATCTCCCTCGACTGCACTCAACCACATGCACGGATGTGCACACAGTGAAAAAAACATTGGTTTGATCTTGTGGCACAACCGAGCAAAAGGCAGATTCACCATAAATGATACCCATATACTTTCGCACAAGCTGCCCAACGCTTCCGATCGTTCGAACCGACCAACGCCCAACACCGGTCCGTTTTGCTAAATTATGCGAGTATAATTTTTAATTCACGGTACTACAACACTGTCGGGTACAGGCAACAGCAGCAACAGCAGCACCGGCAGCACGAAGATTAGATATTTGTTTGTGCGAGGAGTACTGATTTCGATCGTGTGTGTGTGGGGCGGGAGAAGGGGGGTTCAGATGCATAGCCGAAGGGGGTGTCGACCTCTCTTTACTTTAAAGCGCTTGTATCTCGCGCTTCCGCACAGTTCCGTTGGACCGGTGGCATGTTGTTTGACAGATTTACGGCTCATTGCCTTGCAAGGGGGAAGTGGGTAGAAAGGTAAAGGGAAGTATGTGCTAGAGTAAGCGATTGATTTCCCTGCAGCAATGAAAGGTGAAAAAAGGCTGTACATGATGAAAAAACGGAAATGAAAATTAAGTAGAAAAACATGAAACATGTGGGTGCAACGGATTTTTTTTTCTCGTTTCGAACCATTTTTCTGTGTTGGTGAAATAATATAAGATGAATAGCATTCAAGAAATAAAATGAAACAAAAAGCCTTTAATTTGAAATAAAACATGAAAAAGCTGCACAGTCAATGAACATGACAGCTATAAATTTTGTTCCAAAATTTCAATTGAAAAATTGCTTTTTCTGAGCAAGAAAAAAAAACAGAATGCTGCCTTAAATCAACCACCAAGCTTTTATAAAACCATTAATAATTCCATCCTTCCCTCGGGGGAAAACCAATTTTCACAACAAAAAAAAACAAAACAGCAAAACCTCCATTCCTGCACAAGATCAGGAACGGAAGCAATGACAATCAATAAACCATACAAGGGAAAACATTTCTTGTGCGAGAGAACAGCAAAAGGTAAAACATCCTCCCGCCCCAAAACATGATGCAACATTTGCATGGCCCCATCGCCGGTCGTAGGCGCCCCGTGCCCACAAAAGGACATATCAACAATGATAAATACCTTTGCCATATCGAATTGGACCACCCATTTTTACACCCAGTTCAGGTCAGATACTCCTAAAAAAAAAAAAACTTCTTTCCTACCTTCATACCTTGCTTCTTGTCTCACACTGACATTCACCCGATCAAACACCACACACCCGAAACGATTAATTTCGAGTAATTCTTGCGAGCGCGATTCGAAAGCAAGTCGAACAAACCGTCAACCCCGAAAACCGCCCGAAGGGATCGTATTTTGCCGCATTTCCACCTTCCAAAGTATCCTCCCCATATCTCCCGTTTCCCAAATACCACCACTGCCCGTCTCACCACCGGCTGAAACATCTGTCATCTTGGTTTTGCGCGATTTCGACCCCAAAGGGATTCGGGTGGTGGTGGCAAGAGAAAACAAGAAATCATCCTACGATGGGGAAGGGAGCCACCCGTTAATTCCCCGTTCCCCGTCCCATTAATGAATGAACGATCGCGTTCCGATGACAGGCTCGTATTTACTCTAATTTGTAGCTTCCATTTTAATCGTTATTTTTAACTGCTTCCTGTCCTCACACCTTCTTCCCTGGCCCTTTTTCGCTCCCCCGCCATCGTTGCACTGATTGTGTCGTGCTGCACGCGGTTGTTCAGGTGGACTGTCGACGACGACTGTCCGCGTTTGGTGTCGTCCGAATCGAAAGTCGTCTCTGTCCGCTGCATTCAAACATCGCTGACGGTGAAAATCGTCCAACCTCCGATACCTGCCGTACGCGAAGGAAAACCTAAAGATATCAACCTAAACAGAAACAAAAAAACACGAACCCTCAAATCACACCATACAGCAAATGATTCAAAAGGGTTCCTCCCTTATTTTTTTACCATAGTTACCATAGTAGGGCCGATAGTCAATAGCCGATAGTTGGTTGAAAAATGGTTAAAAACATTACAATTTTCCTCCAAAGCGACCATCCCCGATCGTTCACATACTTCACAACTTCGAAGATGACAAGTTGCAGATATGCGGATGCAGTTTGCTTCCGCCGGCTTGACTCGTTGTAAGCGACAAACCTCTGCTTCCAATTCTCTTTCTCTCTCGCGCGCGTGCAAACTGCGCTGGAAACTGGTTCGCGGAACGCTAGTGCATTCTGCACCAGCAAACACACTAGCGGTCCACTTTCTGCATTCCGCTCATGAATTGAAAGTAAAATTAAATTTATGTATCACTTTAATTCAATCCCTTCCTTCGTGTCCGAAGACCACAGTTTCCTTCCTCCCGCTCGAGGATTCGATTCGGTTCCTCCACAACCCAGGGCAACAACACACGATTTGCTCCAGTTCAGTTCGCGTTGCGCTTGTCGTCTTGTCTGTTTTGTTTTTGTATTTTTTGTTTCGCTTTTCTCCACACCAGCTTATCCGGGAAGCTTTATATTTCCCTACGTGTCTCTTTCTCCGAGTGTCTTCTGTTCATTTTATTTTATTTTCTTGCAACACCCGCAGGGTCTTTAACTGACCTCGCGCTGGTACCGGAGCTGGCGAAATGCTTTCTGCGCAAAACCTTAAACACATTGAACATTTGCGCGACACACCGTGTGGCACGAGGCCTGTGTGCGCTCGTCGCCTGCCGTTTTGATGCTGATTGCTCTCAATTTTTGTTCCCTGTTTTTTTTTTGTCGAGCGTGTTTATAGGCAACTTAAAGCCTCTTCTTCCTCGACCAGGGCTAGAGTTTTGCATACATCCGATTTATGTGAAACGTTTGGCCAGCCAGCATCAACGTGGAGAGCTGCAAAAGGAAAAATAAATTCCCTGTTACATTGCAGCAAAGGCAACGGCATGGCGAAGAGCAGTGGCAAGAGGAAACAACGTGTATTATTTGCTTCCATGTTTTTCCTTCATTTGCCTCTAAGCTGGGCTCTATTCGAGGTTTTTGAATGAAGCGTTGCAAGGCTCGTTGTCACTGCCTGCAATTGCGCGGGTGGCAAACGGCTCCAGTTTGAACAACCGCTGACGTCCGAGAAAATGAGAAGCTAATGGTGGACTTATCGTTTGGAGAAGAAACAGTGAAATTGGAAAGGGTGGAAGGAGGATGGCCACCGATGTACAAGCATGGAAATATAATAAAAACGAGCCTCGCTTGACATCGATGTCGTGCATCAGTGCCATCAGAATGTGGCACGAGCGCAAAGCGCGCCATACAAAAGATTTCCAAGCGACGAACTCCCTTAAACTGCCTTTCGATTTTTCGATTGATTTTCTTTCGGAACTAGTTTTGTTTAAAAAACCTCCGTCCAAAATATTGCAAATGACGATACCTCATCCATCTTCCCTGTCCATCCATCTCCTACACCTTCCCATTCTGCAGTTCCGACGTAAACCTTAAACGCGACATAAAACACGATGTCAAGACGTCTGTTTTCGCTTGTCTGATATGGATCGCGGCAGACGCGGTGATGTAGAAATGATGCCCGCACGATCACGGTTCGCGACAAGCAGCAGCAACAGCAGCAGCTCACAAACGCACAAAAGCGTGCCGTAGATTGATACTATCCCCAGCTCGATAGTACGCGCAACACGTAAATCTCTGTCTGTATGTTGGTGTGTCTTTCTGTAACAGTATAATTAACACGATCGTTAAGATTTTCCTGCTTCGTGAAAGTTTTGACGCATATCAGTGCAGGGCTCCTCGCACTCCCCTTCCGCCACATTTGGAGCATTGGTCCGCTTGTCTAGTTAGGCGATGGACGACATGTGTCCCAAAATAGCCAGTGCCGTTGTTGATGTGTTTAAAAAAAAACGTTTCAGCTGACCGACGGGATGTGTTTGCGTGTGCTTCGAGTTTCGTGACGAAACACTGCTGACAGCGACCATCAATAGCGACTAACAACAACAACAAAAAAGTCAAGTGTCCTCTTCTCGCTTCACCAAAATCATACAAATTGCCTTAGTTTTCGCTTCCGTTTGCTCTAAACACACGCTCTAACGCTGCCCTCGCTATCTTTTCTTTATCGTTGTGTGTCGTGTGATACACTTTTGATAGCTTTCAGTTGTTTCTTTGAATTGAATGACACGACCAAGCATAATACTAAACCCCTTCACAAACGAAACCAACAGCCCTGTGACATCTCCACAGCACGCACCAAAAAAACCGATAGAGGTTTTCCCATTCATAAGAGGACGAAGACTTCTTGTAAAATGCGACAGCCGACGAACCCTCCAAAAATGGGCACAATGCCGTGCTGCCGCTAGGAGAACTGATGGTCGGTTGCTTCTCCTTTCTTCGTGGTCTCGTGAAGTGCGTGTCGCGTCATCCGTGTCCTAAGGCGCTGGGAGATCTTTCACCGAAGCGTCCCTTTCCCTTTAGGTTGTCGTTTGGTTTTTTTTTTCGTGCCTTTACCAAATCAAGGCCCATCACTACGATACACTTCACTTTCATTGATCGTACAAAACACTGGATGGAATTCCTGAAAGGACTGGCTCCCGGGGTTTTTTTTTCGGGCGGAAACAGTTTGCAAGGTGAATTTATGTAACGCATCGACGCGATCGGTTTGCGATTTTCGAACGACTGGCAATCGTCAGAGGCGGACAGCAGCAACAGCAGCAGCAAAACCCCCACAGCGAGGGCGGACAGCTGGACAAGAATCAATCCAGGGAAGGCGGTTGAGCGTTCCAGTTCCATTGTCCCGTCCCGGTCCGTCAATCAAAAGATGAACCAAATCAATTGGAGGAGAATGGACACTTACTCAGCTCACTCGAAAGCTCATGCCCGAAAATCTCTTGCACCGTTTGTAGCGCC
>KB696994.1:0-10830 GCA_000349165.1 Anopheles christyi | reverse complement strand
AAAAAAACCTGATCATTTTCACGCGCCAGGCACGTGAAAACGTCAACTTACACTTTGCTGGATGCTGTATAATGAACGCATCTCAATTCCGATAAAATCCACACTAAACAAGCTTAGTGCAGAAGAAAAAGAGACATCGACCAAAATCTACAGGACTACGTATGAAGCTAACGAAGCGCTGCTATGCACGCTCTGTCACTAACGAGGATTATGAAACAATGTTTCTAAAGTGAAAAGCTTGTTCAAGATCAACTTGATACGAATTGGATTCACGTGGCACAGAACACTATGAAGCAACAGCGACACAAAAATAAAACAAACGAGAAACGCAAAGGAATATCTATACGTAACTCTGGTCATCCACAGCTGGATCTGGTCCAAACGTCCATATCTTATCCTTATTCCACACCATGGATATCATTGCTCCAAGCTGCGGAGTATTTGCAAATCCCTTGGATCTAACTTTTTGCCAGCGGGTTCTTTTTTTTGGGTTATCCTTTGGTATCCACTTAACGATGGATACTTGTGACGATGTTGTACCGGCGCGATGAAAGGGAACGGTTTTCCCAACCAATGCGAGGCGTGTGTTTGTGTGTGTCCTATTAAATTTCACGAGTATTTCCCACAACCACACTCTGTCCTTAGTTGGTTGGTTGATTTGAATTGATTATTAAAGGTAAGGTGAGAACACAATTCACACTTGGTATATTTTTTTAAAACTTCGGGCCCTTGAGTGTCCATGTGCAGACTCTTGAGGTTTTATTGGACAGCCCTAGGACCTAGCAGTTTCTTGAATATCCTCGTAATAATAATGCCTACCATCTTATCGAATTCTGGGGATTATTTTTTCTCTTTAGTCGTTTAATGTTTTGAAGCAGAAATGCTGGTTTAACACATATTATTTCTATTGCATTTTTACATACCGATTACATACCGAAATTGTTTCCAGTTGAAGCATTCTTTTGAACCAGAAAAATCTTACAAAAGTGTACTATTCAAACTGGTAGCATACTAATTGCTAGAATCAAAAGAATATTTTTAACTCTGTTTTTCTAAAACATAAAATTTAAGATTTAAACAGGCACAGATACTTGCAATTTAAAACAGGTGGAGTACAGCCTGTCAGAGCTGCAGTCATAAAGCAGGTATTCTACAGATCGATTGACAACCTGGCCATGTCAGCACGCCATGCTCCACTGTGACCGGGGCAACGAGCATGATGATGATGAAGATAATGAAGGAGTTTGTAAAAAAAACATGTTCTTATAGACAATGGTAGTGTGTGAGATATGAGAAAGCAAGAAGCATCTTGCTTATCACACACTTGAACAGGCACTTCTGTACTGACTTCAGTTCTTAGAAGTATGCAGCTTCAGTTTTCTTTGTCTTCCGAAGCTCCGAAAGCAAATGCAAAGCTCGACCCCCGTACATGTCACCTCCCAAAAGGCACCAAGCAGTGCATTTTACTGTCAGCATTCTCTTGAATAGTTGAGAAATCTCTTCATCACACTATACCTCGTCACACAGTTTTATTGTGCAATAGTTGGATAGCAATCGTTGCGCTACATTCAATAAATAGATGAGCGAACCAGTATGCATACCGGCATAGTGCATTCGATAGTGACGCGTCGCAGTCAGAAGAGAATTGTTGTGTTTTTTTGTCACACTGTTAGTGAAACTTTAAAGCAAGCTCAACGAGATGAGATTCTTTTTGCTCTGCTGTGTGCCATTACTTGCAGCACTTATTTCGTGCTCGTTTGCTCAAGACACGGAAGATGCTGTCGGACAAAGCATTACTAGTGCAGAAACTAATGAGCGTGAGCAACCGGAGCAGCGCTGCGTTCCAACAAGTAAGTACAAACGTAATGGAAAAGCTCGTAGCTTTACTATTTGTCATTAATAAGTAAATGATAATGCTTTTTTATACCCTTTTCAGAGCTATGCGGTGCCGATGAGGTGTTCAAATGCTGTGGGCCCTGCTATCAGCTGACCTGTAACGGTACCGTACTGAACTGTGCTGGCCGTTGCTACGCCGAGTGCTACTGTGCCAGCGGCTTTGTCCGAGAGTATCCCGGCGGTCGCTGCATTCCGAAGATGTTTTGTGAAAAACCACCCTTGCCAATTCTCTCCGATTATGACGACTCGTCGGAGGAATAAATCACACGTTCGCTAATAAATAAAACGTCATCCCGTCGTTGAAATGAATCCCGTCTGCTTCCAGCACATTTTCTTTGCGTGCCCAATAATTGACCCACATACATCAAGCGCACCGAGACGTGCTGCGTACATGCAGGCATGTCTGCTGTCTGCCGGTCTGGTTTGCCGTGCGACATTGAGAAAAAGGGGCATCTTTGGTTTGGTTTGAACAGCTGAGCAGCGGAGCAAGGGGCGCTTTCATCAGGAAAGCAATATAAAAATTCACGTATCGCGCCTGCAAAGTTTGTGATTTGTTTTAGCTGTCAAAGGCAGCGGGTATTGGGAAAGAAGTTACCCCTTTTTAGTAGTGTTCATCGTTTGTTTCTTTTCCAACATGAAATTGTGTGCTGTTGCCCTGCTGGGGATGGTGCTGCTGATGGCTGGTGGTTTAGCATTAGCAGACAGCTCCGACGAAGTGTCCAGTGAAGAGTCTCAGGAAATTGACTGTCCTACAGGTAGGGGTTTTTAGCTAGTCTGTGCAATATGATTTTACTCTACTTTAATTTTAAACTCTATTTGCCAGAACCCTGCCAGGGGCAGTACGAGCAGTACCGGTGCTGCGGCAATTGTTCCCAGGAGACGTGCTATGAAAAAGAGCAAATGTGTAAGACGAAATGCACCAAAGGATGCTACTGTCTGAAAGGATTTGTCCGGCAGTACCAGGGCGGTAAATGTATACCGAAAAAGCTTTGCTATTACTACTGGAGTCGAGGCTTTGACAGTGGCTAAATGTAGAAAGTAGTGGCCTAGAATGTCTGTAGGGCGCATGTGTATGTATCAAAAATAAAAAAATGTTTTAAGTACAAACAAAGTGTCTTGGGAACATCATTCCGCTGTTGAGACCGTAGGCAAGTGTAAGGAATCAGTTTAAATCAAATGCAGTCCATTTACAGTTCGTTTCCAAGTTTTTTGTATAAACTATAATTAGAAAAACAAAGTTGCATCTCATTTAAACTCTCTTGCAGGTTTCTTGCCTGTTTGATGCTTAAACAAACAACAGCCGACACTTAAACCGACCGAGTGTAGCGCTTGAATCTGATCTAAACTGCTTACGCAATTGCCCCCGAAAAGTTTGAGCAACCAGACCAGACCAGACCTTCCTAGACAACTTGTGTAAACTTGCTGGGATTATTTTTTCTTCTTGTTGATATCAATAGAAATGAGGTTGGCAACGATTGTGTCAGTTGCTTTTTCTACCATACAATCAGCAACATTCTTCTCTACTAAGAAAACCACTTACCTGCCACGAAAATCGAAAAACATCCCACACGGACAGTGGCATATCGCCACGCATCCGTGCACCGAGCAGATCCCAGTTCGTGTAGTTGCGGATGTACTCTACCAGCCCGGACGGCGTTACCTCCTGCAGGCCGTGCAGCGTAAAGTCAGCCGGAAACCCATTCAGAAACGTTATATTATGACCGCTGAGAAGGGAAAGAAAAACAAAAAGCTTGTATTAAAACGATGAGCATTTTCAGCTAGAGCTACGATCGCTTATCATGACCTTGTGTGCTATTCGGCTGTTACGATTACAGGGTACAGTGTCGAAAGCGTATGCTACTGCTTGCACCATTTCTTTGCTTAAAACCGGTAAGAAGTTACAGATATATTTATGCGAATAATTAAGCGAAACTGTTTACACGAACAGTTTATTTGTGGCTTCCCATTGGCTCCGATAGCAGAAGTAGCTAAATTCAACCATTCCCTTCCAAAAATATTGTTCTCAAAGGTCAGAATTACCTAACAAGTGAGGCGGGTTCAATTTTAAGATTTGTAAAAGGGAGAAATGAATTCGCGTCCAAAATGGATTCCTTTAGTGTAGTCTCACTTTTCTCTTTGCCAATTAGTGCGAATATGACACGCCATTGATGCATGGGGCGTATAAACCGCTCCGATGACGTACATGGAAGATTAAATTTATTTTCCGCTTTAAATACCACTGGATCAATCTGTTGATTCTATCGGAAACTAGTTAAAACCACTTAGTCGGGTAGGAAGGTTTGAAATATTGATGCCTATTTTAAAATCGATCAAACACGTTCCCAACATGATATAATTAACGTGGCCAGTTGTAATCCAATATTTGGTTGGGTAAAACTGTAATGATTCGTGTCATATGGGATGAAATATCAATTCGCTTATTAAGAATGATTATTCATTAATAATTTCTAGTGCTTACTCTAAACTAATACATACAATTTAAAGCCCTAATTTTAAGCCACAGCTCATAGGATGCAATTTCACCAAAGCCTACTTTAATAGGTAATTTGACATATTCATTATTTTTCAGTTATCATACCAACATCACCACAATTATACGCTGTCGGTAGTACTACGTGTGGTTTGATTACAATTCAGTTTCCCTTTTTACCATTGTTCACCAAGGGCAGGAAAAAGTTTTCGTTCGAACAATGAAATAAAAACAGACTTAATCGCTGTATGGAAACGTTCGCAAATTGTATGCTAATTTAAAACTATCCTAACGGTGTGGCTCGTTTTCATAAAATCATTGTAAGCTCAACAATCGGTGCAGGAGCTTTCTTTTCCTACCTTTTCTCTGTCTTTTTTAGAAACGTGAGCTGGCCTCCTGGTGCAGGGATTATATAATTACATCTTTCACGTCCAGTAACGTCAGGGTCAGGATTAAACGTTGTACGATAACGAATGCATGAGCGTGAAGCGGTTTGATTTTTTGTTTTGTTTTGTTTTGTGCTACTCAAACACTGATCGTTAGAGTGAACCAACCTGCTAACTGGCAGATTTTCAATTAGCCGATAGTTAGGTTGAAGTATGGAAAAAATACATTCGCACAAACTTAGAACGATGACATTTTAATCCACCAGTGACAGCACGTGTAGGATTAGGATAAGACTCGCGATCAGTGCACCTGATCCTGGGTACGGGTTAAATAGTTAGATCTATCCATAACGTTCTTTCTCGCCAGCCTGCATGCACGTTCCACCAATCTGGCAGAAAGCGTACGACCTTAGCACTCTGTTATCCGCCACCAAGCTCGTTAGGTTACTTACCGTGGAATAAGACCCTTGGCTAGTTCCAAAAACGGAATCTTGTGGGATTTAGTACCACCCATCGTGATCATGAGAATGTCGGCTCCGGAGCAGCATGATGCGGCCAGCAGTCCCGCCAGCAGCAGGATCCGCAGTGTCATGGCGTTTGGCGCTGGATGATGGCTGGCTGTTGGGGCAAACGATAAAGAGGGAAAAAAACATTAAAAAGCAGCACAGAAACGAATCACATTTTTAATTGGAATCCACACGATGGTCACGGTAAATGTAAGAGGGATTTAGAAGAAGTAAAAAAACCGTTTTTACCTGTCCAAACAAACAATCACTGCAACAACATTGTTATGATGCCACTTCAAACCAACTGCACCGGTTTGTAGCTGTTTGTAAACTGACCCCTGTGCAATGCAAAAGCAAACAGCTAGCATAACATTACTTTATAATAATAAATGTTTCAAATTTCATGGGCTGTGTAACGCAATGATTAGTTTTTGCATCACTTCCTAGGGATTGGATGTTAGTAAATCGTTTATCAAACGTTTCCGTTAAATGGCTGGTTTGTTTAAAACGAAAACCAAACGAAAAACGGTCACTTAAAATTCAATAAACGGTGAGATGAGCCATCGAGATTTCGACCACAATTTATGGTTGTTTTAAATGATATTACAGGGTTCCTCTAGCCAGCTCAACATCGTAAGCTTCATTTCCAATACGCTAAGTCCCATTGCAACATTTTCAGTTCTGTGGCGAATATAGTCAAACAAACGTTGACTGATCATTCGAGTTTTCATTGAAATTTTTGAATAGTATTTTACGGGTTTGAAACATCTGCTTATGGTGTATTAAAAAACCCTCTTAATACAGGCTTTTAAATTGCATGTACACTGTGTATCTGTTTAATAATTTATCTAAACAACAACAAAAACGAGCTATCAACAAGAGATTCTAAGTTTGATTGTATCTCTGTCGGGCAAAATAAATTTGTTACAATCATGTACCATTTTCTAAATCGTTGTTGCGTGTCGATCAACAACCCTTGGTCATTATTTTGATTGTCGCTTAAAGTTTCTTACTTTTAATAACAAACTATTTCGAATACGCTTCTCCGCAACAACAGTGATTCGGTTAATATAATGCTTAAACTGATGTTGATACAATATATTTTGGGAACACAATACTTGTCTTGAACGTATTGTCAATTTAAAATATGTCTTGAAATCAAAAATTATATGCTATTAAGATGAATAATGGTGAGAGACCAAATCCAAATATTGATAATGCCAAAATGTCTCTTTGTGTCTTCTATTTACACAATTATTTCACCAATCTGATCGGTTAAAAACATACATTATGAGCAATACGGCCTAACATGGCCGTTCTTTCTGAATAAAAAAAACTTACATTATGCATAAAGTAAAACGACAATTGTCCATTTATCTGGCCCCTTCGTTGGTAAACAGAGTAATTATTTTAATATGTTTTGTTCAGCGTAGGAAAAAAACCAAAACACAATTAATTCAGGTTTGCTGTAAAATACATGCATACATTTTGCATCTACTATTGACCGTGTGCCGCGGCAACCTGTTTCGGGCCAGAGCCCCATACCAACTGTGTCAATGTCTGCATCGAAGGATGCTTCAGTACGAAGAGAAACATTCATTGCGCCATTGTAGGACCGAGAATTTTCTCGAACAGTTGTTCCAAGCCAAGGAAATCTACATAAAAAACTGTACACAGCTAAATCGCTGATTAATAAAATCACACATCCTACCAATGCTATAGCATACTTTGACAGGCGAAAGCAAAACCTTGATTATAGTCACAATGTCAGGGTGGTTTGTTTGTTTGTTTCATCACAACTGGTCATTTGACATTGGCCTGATCGAAAGTTGCATTTGAGTTCACGGTTAGTTGATTTAGCGACGGGTTCAGCTGGAGTTCAACTATGGGCTGGTATGATTGCATGAACCAACAAATTACAAACAGCACACTAGAGACATTTACATTTTTTGTGAGGATGAAACTGGCTTGATTCAGCTCATTACCAGTTGTAATCATTAAATAGTTGGCAAAAAAACTGATCTTTCTTCGCTTCTACTAAAAATGGTTTGCATACTTTCAGGCGCATTAACAAGGCCGAGTAATGTGGCGAATATTTTTAAACTCCTTTTTTGAATGTTGTACTTCCCCAATTGTGCTATGTACATTGCTCTGTGGAACATGTTCTTTGTAAATATTGATTGTTTCATGCAGAAATTGTGTTCATATCGTAGAACGAGACAAAAAAACACTACCAAATGCAGGAAGGAAAACCAATCGTTCGACGGAATCACTTATTTACACCTTTTCCTCCTTTTCATTGCTCAGTTGTGAACGCTAGAACGCTTTGGTTTTTTTTGGGGATATAAAACAAGAGCAACTGCTATTCCTATCCACTTTAAGTCGAAATGAAGCATTTGCTGGTGTTTTCCCTTCTACTGCTTGCTGGCTGCCTTGAGGCCAACCATTGCGTTCCAAGTGCGTAGAATGACCGGAGAGACTAGCCGGGAATCAAATTGAACTGCAAATTAACGGGTTTTCTTTATTAAATGCTCAGGACGATGTCCCAAGGATGAAGTGTTCACCTGCTGTCCAACCTGTCCTCAAACGGCATGCATCCCGCAGGACATCCAATGTACGAAAGTCTGCTGGCCTGGCTGTGTCTGTCGGAATGGTTATGTGAGAGAAACTCAGTTCGGCAACTGTATTCCATCCACAATGTGTGGCCGTGTTACCAAACCTTCACAATAAACGTAAACAACGATAAGCGATAAACAACAAGTTTGTTAAAATATAGTGTCACCATGCCTCATTAACTTAACTTAAATCATGTACACACTCAAGCGAATGCTGCAATAGACATGCTAGGAAAATGTCTTATCTTCCATAGTAGGAATCAACGTCATTTCCAAGCACCGACATACGGCAATAATACCTTCAGCAAGTATAAGTGAAATGAAAACTTTTCACTTAACCCCGCTTTTCCACTTTTACCTTCAATTTGATTGTTTAACACACCGGAGAATGGTGTAAGCAAACTCTAATGGTTGTCTTGAGGCTTCTCGTTGCACCACAAGTAGGTATGTTCTTCCGGCATGCAACGGATTCACCAGTGATCTTTATCTGCATTTCTACTCTCAGAGCAATGTGCTTAACATGACCTTTATAGCTGCTATGCTCCAGGTGTACGTCTTGCGGTCATTCTGGCCGTGTCTGTCCAAAGGTTTTCGTAAGAAAAACTGAGTTCGGGTAATGCATTCCACTGACACTCTGCCCTCGTTCATCGCAGCCAGCACAATAAATGCCTAACATGGAATGCTAAAATTGATTCCAGTTCATTAAACTATATTCATAGCTTTCAAAGGCAATTGATTCTCAATAGCCAGCAGTGTTTATTGCAATGTCTGGTTGCGATGTTCAGTTCTATACCAGCAACAAGCCTTGTTTACAGTTAGTCGTTTCGATTTGTTTTACAACATACTATGCGATAAACCATTCCATCAATGAGCGAATAAATTACGCTTCCTCGTACACAATAGGAACATTTCACCCAAGGAATTACGTACAGACGGGTGACACTAGACACTAAACCCATTATCGCAGGAGTTATGGTTTGCGTTGACTCAGTATTTTGATGTTGAGCAGTAAGACTATTTCCTGAACGACTCCGTTGATCTGTTTGCAGGATTGGCACGAACATTTGAAAAAAAAAAAAAAACCTTTTTAAAGCCAGCTTTAGTCAACGATTACTTTGACGAGTTTTAATCACCATTATAAAAACAGCTCGTTTTTACTGCACACAAAAACAAAGTTTAGCGTTTTTCCCGCATTTTACCAGCTTTTTATTTTCTGGGTAAGAATAAATTAACATATTTTGGGTTACGAGAGAATGGAAAGTGAACCGACTATCAGAAATTTTAAATAAGACGGTGCCATATTCTTCAGATTCAACCGTATGCAATGTTCTGTTTTGAACGATCAATTCGTCTCGGTATGTAAATGAACTGTCAATAGCACCCTATATCAAAACGCATACGATTTGAGAGCTGAATTTTTCTCACGAGAATATCTTCATGGTAACTTTCCTTCGTCGAACCTGGCTGGTGTGAATGTGAATATGAATAAAAGTGTTACGTTTCCCGATGCTGTAACGCGGAAGGAGGAATTTATTATACTGCACAAAGAAATAAGCGACAAACACGTATGCACGATGGAGGTGCATTAAAAAAAAAAAAGCTCAGAAAAGTATTCTTTTTTGCAATAAAGCATATCAGGGAAGAGTTTTGTCTATGTTACACAATTTCGTTCTACTACTAAAACATATATACCATCATCCACCGTCTGGTAAAGCTCCTTCAGCACCAAACTTGTACTCCCCTAAGTGAATTCACAGTTGTGCATACAAAATGAGCAGCTAGCTCGAAAGAAAACTGTCCATTAAAGCGAACTGCTGTCGTTCGCATCGTTCGCAAACGAGTAACGGTAGAATCTGTTGCAAATGACAGACATTCTACTCCCGAAACTTCATCAACGACGGCCTGCGAACATAGATTTCGCCATGCGAAAGCAAACACACATCGATTACCAATTTGCTCAGCTGAAGTGTGAATCTGCTTCGGCGTGTGCTGCGTACCTTCAGTTAGCAATCGATACGTTACCGTTATCGACTGTGTTCCCGTTCAATTCTTTCCTCCAACCAGCAGCTTCCAGCAACAACCCGAGCAACCGTAATGAATTGGACGATCGTTTTATTATTTGCCGCCGGGTGCGGTATCTGTGCTGCCCAGACCACAGTTAAAAGTCCTGCCACGACGACCAGCGTGCCGTCCTTGAAAGGATTTATTCCCCTGGCACCGGGAGCAAAGTGTCCGATAAGTGAGTAGATTAGAGCAGGAAGAGCCGGATCTGGAATGTCACCATGGCAAAACTGTTGCATCTGTTTTCAGCTACCTGTGGACGCAATCAGGTACTGCAAACGTGCGGATTATGCTACGACAACACTTGTGCCGGACTATTGGAAATTTGCAAACGAGTGTGCTACTGTGGTTGCTACTGCAAGAGAGGTTTAGTGCGAGTGACGAAAAATGGACCATGCATTCTACCGAAGCAGTGCCCCAGGCTGTTGACCGTGTAACGGCTCAGCGACACCTCCAGCTCACAGGATGGTAGGGTGTGGCGTTATTAATGGTACTCGCGAATTGAACTTATGTAACAACACTATGTAGCGCAAACGATTTAAAAGGGATAATAGATAACGAACGGGAAAAAAACCGCATAAAGAATATGATACAAAATAAGCCCATTTTTCTTGTATCGTCAAGTAGGAAAAGAGTATTGAAAGCATCACTTATCAAAGACTTGTATCGTAACATTCGAAAATTCTATTGATGCGTGTAGCGTGATCACAGCTACTTGAATGAAGATCTGACGATAACAACCTTTTTCTTTTTTTTTTTTTTTGTTGCACAAATATTGGCAAATTATTTTTAAATTGCTTTTAAAGATCGTAGCAATTTGTGTACATTATCTTTAATTCGATAAGCTTAATTCGAGACTGCAATATTTATTGTGC
>KB696993.1:0-31227 GCA_000349165.1 Anopheles christyi | reverse complement strand
CACAATAAAAGCAGACAGCGTCCTACAGATGTTTCACGAACAGAAGAATACAGCAGTGTAAAGGTGTCGTCAGTGGAGGAGCGTATGTGTGCTTGTTTGTTTGTTTGCTTTAAATATCAAACTACTCTTACGGCTAGTACAAAATAACACATAGGGACATTCGTTTACATTCATCGTGTGTGTGTGTGTGTGTGTGTGTGTGTGTGTGTGTGTGTTGACGACTCTTCACTTGCCACATAATTGGCCTTTGGAACTGTCTGCAGGATGCCAACTGCTTTTGGTGGCTGTCATGGAAGATGTCAGACTTAAGGTTGAAGGTGCGGGGACCGATGTTTTTACAAACCAATCGGAGGCACCTGCACGTACCGGTAGATATACAACCGGTAGTCCTTGCTCGCTAGCACCACGCTTCCGTCGTCCATGAGGGCCACATCGAAGCACTGGGCGTGCTTCACCTTACTCTCCATGGCCGATACCAGCTGCCCGTCTTGTGTGAAGATGGTCAGGTTGAAGTTGTTGTGATTGTCCGCGATCAGGATTTCGCCACTGGCATTAATGCCTACACCAATTGGGTAGTTGGTGACTCCTTCGCCACCGATCTGCCGCAGGAACTGACCCTCGTAGTTGAACACCTTGACGCAATGTGCTCGATTGTCGCTGATGAAAATCTCCTGCTTGTCGTTAACTACGACCCCATTCGGGAATTCGAGATGCTTGCTGCAACCAAACTTTTGCAATACATTGCCAGACTGGTCAAAGATGATAACACGCATCACCTTACACTCCACCACCACGATACGGCCCTTGCTGTCCACGGTAACACCACGCGGATGCTGCAGGATGTTGGCACCGAACTTGCGCACGAATTGGCCGTACTGGTTGTAAATCTGAATTTGATGCGTCGGCGAGCGCTCTGTCACGATGATGTCACCGGACGTACGAACAACGGCTACCCGGTTCGGATAGAGCAGCTGACCGTCCCGCTTGCCACACTCGCCAAACTGGAACTTGAAACGTCCCTCCTTATCAAAGATCTGTATCCGATGATTGTTCGTGTCCGCGACGATGATGTCGTTCTGTGCGTTTACCGCCACTCCACTCGGTTCTGTGAATTGGCCTTCCATCACTCCGAACTCGCCGAACTTGCAGTGATAAATCATTTTCTGTCGCTTGATTTGGCTCTTTGGCGGGAACATTGAACTTGACATCAGTTTCGCCGTGAGGTCAATCATCGCTGCCGAAGGATCTTGCTGTCCTCCTGCATTCGAACTGCCACCACCACCTCCACCACCACCCCCACCACCACCGCCACCTCCTCCACCAATAGGATTAAGTGGAATAGTGTACTGATCAGCGAGGTTATTGAATAAATCGGTCGCACCTCCATTGCTCCACTTTTCGTAAGCGTTACCGATAGGCTGGCCAATAGATGGCTCTCCGACGAATGGACCGAGGCTGTTTGCACTATTGAACCGCTTGGAAATCAGGTTCGTTGTATCGAAAGCTGCCGAAAGTCCGTTAACCATACTGGATCCTGTGCCGCATCCGCTCAGTGGTGATGTGGATAAACCACCACCGTTAACACTATGTCCTCCACCATTTACCAAAGAGCCGCCGAAGGATCGCTGTTGATGCTGTTGTTGATGCTGCTGATGTTGCTGATGGCGATGGTGCGAGTGATGGTCAAGCAGATGGGCTCCACCATTTCCGCCATTCATCAGACCATCACCGTTTCTGATGTGATGATGGGACATCATATTCATGCTGCCGGTACTGCTGTTGGATGGGCTGGCGCTGCGATTGCCTCCGAGCAAAGAGCCTCCGTTAGAAGTGGAAGTGGGGCGTGCAATGGGTGGTTGCTTCGTCGTGACGCTAGACAGGTCTGCATTTGAGCGAATGTAACCATACGTGTTTCGGACGCCAATTTGTATCGCCTGATAGTTAGAAACGAACTCCAGCTCGTACGATGCCTGCAGGTCGTGGGTGATGGTCGGGAAGAGCATCAGTTTGTTTTCCATGAACTTGCGCAGCATGATCGTTTCGGATGGACCGGCACATTTTGTCAGGCGCTCGACAAATTCGCAACTCTGCAGCATCTTGTCTACGTGATCCTGGCTACGATTCAGTAACTCCGACTGGGAGACTGTCTTTGCGTTATAGAAACTTTCCAACTCCTTTTGCAGCTCAGCCTTGCGCTCATCCACCATCGAGCGATAGAATTGATGCGTATCTTCGATCTCATTCTGTGCCTTGTGATACTGTAGCTGAATGCGCTGACTGCTGTGTTCGACGTTCTTGATCAGTGAACGTAGATCCTGCGCCTTTGCACGTACTTCCGACACGGTGTGCAACAAACTCTCAATCTGCTTCGGCGTAGTGTCACTGTTGTGATCGCAGTCGTGCATCCCATTCGGATGGTCCAGCAGCATGCAGTCCTTGCACACCGGAACGCTGCACGTGCGACAGTAGAACTTGAGCAGTTCGCTGGGGTGTCGTTTGCAGAAATAGTTTGGTTTATTGTTTCCGCCCAGCAAACCACCACCCAGACCGGATCCTATACTGCCGTTACTCAACAATCCACCAAGCACCCCGCCACCACCAGCACCGCCACTACCAAGGCCATTCGAGAGCAACAAATCCGTTCCCAAACCGGTAGATTGCTGCATCACGGCCGAAAGCTGACTGTTGACCTGATTCAGCAAGCTGTTGCCATTGCCACCGCTGCTGCTACTTGTGCTGCTGCTGCTGCTGCTGCTGCTACTGCTGCTGCTGTTACTGCTGCCGTTGTTATTGTTGTTGCCATTGCTAATGTTACTGCCGCTTCCTGGGGCACCAACACCGTTAGATGTCGGGGGCGTTATCACGTTGTTCATGATAGATTTTACCAGACTGCTGGCATCGTCCTTGATAGTCAAATTGAGCGAACTGAGACGGGGATGGACTGAATCAAAGCCTCCCATCTGAAGCATTTTTCCCGTGCCACCACCCAAAATGTTGCCGGTAAGCAAACCGGATCCGTCGAGACAGCCTCCAAGCAGTCCTCCGAGCGTTGGCGTTGCTGGAGCTGTCGTAGTGACCGTGTTGGCTACCATTGTGCCGTTGGCGAGCGATCCAATAGAACCGAAAGTGTTGCCTCCACCAACAACACTGCCCACACCGCCGCCTGTAATCCGATAAACTGAATGGCCGTCGAAACAGTGCATAAACTGGTGTGCGGTAACGCAGTTAGCGCACAGAAAGTTATCGCAATCCATACATTTGGCTACCGCATCCGATTGCTTGCTTTTGCAGCCAGTGCAGCGGGGAAACAGCGATTCAGACGAGCCGTTGTTCGATTGTGCGGACTCGAGACTGGAGGACGTTGCAAAGTCGTCGCAAATCGCCGAATCGCTGGCCGGGGGAGAGGAACCGGTCGTACCAGAGCCACCGCTCAGTGTTGTTAACGGAGAATCCGACAAGTAGTCGGCAGGTTCACCAAACGAACCAATAGAATTCGATGCCCCCGGTAATGAGTCTAAAGATGGTGTGGGTGAAGTGGCCATTTTGCAACAAACATTAGAGCCTTACACTCCTCTGTCGTCAATCTATACGCTTCAGCTGTGTTTTCTTTTCAAGCCCTTTTACTTCAATCTCACTTTGCACTATATTATCCAATGTGATCGAAACACGCACGTATGCACTAAGTGTGTATCCTTCTTCTGACACTCACACACCCATGGTCAAAATGGGCCGCAATCGCGCGCTGGATGATGGGTGTACGAGTTTTCTTCGCTGTACCAACTTTATCAATTACGCTCAAAATTGTATTCACACGTGCACTCCTAACACTAACATACTCAGGCCTGTTTCACTTTCAAGGAAACAATCGACGGTACAAATTCCAAACACATTCACTGTTGCGGTTTCGACAAAACTGTTCCTTTCACACAGGAAATTAATAGAACACGAACACAGCACATATACAGCGCACAGCTAATACACAAAAACACACACACTACACACAGGTTAAAAATCACCAAGCACCGTCTCCTTGACAACGATCGGGTGTTGTTTTCGTTTGGGTTTTGGAGCGCTGTTAAGTGCGTGTCGATGTGTGTGGGTGTCTGTTTCCGTTTTTCCGTTCTGACTTGAGATGCGGTGCGTGATGACGATGCGTTGATGATTTCTTCTTCCGCTACGGATCTCACTTTCTTGCTTCGGGTTTGGTTTTCTTTTTGTCACATTAACTTCTTTTTTTCCTTTCCTTCACACACTTGGTCAGCGATGGAGCACTGTAGCACTTTTTTTATCGCACTTTATCACAATTTCTTGCACTGTTTCACGACTGCCTTGTTTGTCACACCAAGAGCAATCGTTTTAATTAGTTTTGTGTTTGTTTGTTTCTATATCGTCTATTTCTAATAATTCATCTAAGCAAAAGCAAAATAAATACGTTAGTAAAATATTCAACGGGGGCATATCTTTAATTCACGATTTTGAGCTTTAAATTATCACGCACAATACTTTTATTTGTTCTTAATAGTTTAAATTCACTCTCAAGAAGCGCCATCAGCGAATTGTCCCATCAATACGACATCAATACAAACAAACAGAAATCTGTTTCTATCTATTGTGAACTCCCTAATTAAAGATATTGTTATCACTATCCACTATGCAATGCAACTACAAACCTGCCGCATTTATTATATCCATTTCCCTGATCACAATAAATTCACCTGATTTATCAGACAAAAGATTTAATTTTACAAAAAATAATCTCATACTTCGTTCTTTCCTATTGTTTAAAGGAAAGAACGATTAATCGAAAAAAACGCTCTAATAAAAAAAAACTATTGCGTTCTTCAATGATCACCACAAAGAGATAAGACGGAAATTTATATCGATACACCTCTCTTTCTCTAGTGGCAGCTTTTCCAGCAACAAATGCCACCGAACGAAGCGGCTGCGCTTAAATTCCCACTCTATTTGCTTCCTGTTGCGCTCTTTTTCAAGGATATTTCAGAGTAACAGACGATGCGGCAAACTTCGCACACACCACGAAAGCATACACGTCTCTTTGTTTCACCTCTGACGTCGTGCGTAAGTACATATCGGTGACTGTGGTGTGCTGCAAAATCTTGTGTCAGAGGATTGAAAAATGGTGCACACACCAAACATATGGCTACAAAATTGACGATTAAGATAGTTTTTTTTTTGCTGCCGCGTTTGGCTGTAAAACACATACTTTGTCACTAGTTCTTCAGTAAATATTAAACATTCTGAAAACATTAGGAATTCAACAGATTTTACAAACACTACACAAATTGTATGGTGTAACATGCACAAGAATAATTTCACTATGTAGGAGCTACAGTCCTGGTCTGTAATTGATAGAGTTCACTAAGGCCACTGAACGGTTCCCTCCTTTTCCAGCAAGTTCGGACACTACTCCCCTGCCATCAAGCATGCGATAAATGTATCCTTTCAATGTCTGCACAAATTCGCATACTGTCGTCCTTGACTGCAACTTTAAATGCACCACTGTTCTTGTATCTTCCTAAAACACATCTGAGGTGAGCAAATGTCTTCTCCAATGGCGCCTTTGTACAGTGTGTATCCTTAAAACGACAATCGCAAAACCATTTGCAAAGTCCAGCAGAAAAACACACACAGAACAAGGCGCTTCCTTGCTGGGTCTGTTTCCTTGAACCGCAACCGCACGCAGCGAAAACTCACGCTTGCTCTTAGCTCGACGGGCTCTCAAAACTGAGTGACGATGTAGGAAAATACGCTGCCGCTTGGAACCGAAGTTTCTGAGAAGAAGCGTCCCACCATTTCTAGCCAACACACTCACACACACTTACACAAACAATATAAACGTATATGAACGCAGTGTTAGTTCGCTCTCATCGTTGTATGCTCTCCCGCACTGCTAAAGGCGCGGTTACATGCTACATGAACGTGAACGCTGAACATTATTGTTCTCGCTAAATAATTGCATTTAACACGATTTTAAATACGATAAGCCGATAAAATAAAATGCGTCACGACCAAGTATTGCATTGGGTAATTTTTTAATAAATAAAAATGCATTACTAGCTTCGCTTTTACTTTGCAAACGCTCCTAATTTATTTAACCGTTTATACCGAAAGAGGTGTAGAAAGCATGCAGCGGCGTTTAGAAGCGTTTGTTGTTCACACGCACACTATTACGCTCGAGTGCACATATCTTTCACACACATCCAAAAACAAGCCTAGCCGCTTCGAGTCTTCAAGTCGTGCGGTTTCACATCAATGCTCAATACGTTTGCTGTGCATTTCTTTCTGAGAAACACTAAATTGTGAAAATTACAAAATACGTTGCTATGCATGCAAATAGCAAATGCATGACTATATCAGGTAAAATGTTTTCTTTTATCAAGTTAGAGTAAAAATGAAGCACCCACAGCAACATCATTCGCTCTTGTCTGCTACAATTCTTTTCTTTAGCTACTTTTGTCCCTTTTCATCCAACAAACGCTGTGCGGCGTCGCACATCCCAAGCCGGCATCCCTTAAACAACGCGACGGCGAATAGGGCAGCTGTATTTGTTAGCGCCATCGTTCTTTCGCTCGTTCGTTTGTTGGACATGCGCGCTAGAGATGCTGTTGGTGTTTGTGCTGATTTTGTTTGTTTATAGCCCGCACTGTTTACTGAGAAAGAAAGGTTTCACATGCATATGTGTGTGTGTCATCAATACCAATGCAACTTTCTGTTACCAACACACAAATGCGCTCGTCCATGCGCTAGGGTTCAAAAACATTTCCAGCAGACGCAGTTAAACAAAGAATTTCCGAAATACTTCTGACTCGTCTGGTTCTCCTCCTTGCACAACCTTTTCGACAGCGCTCCCTCGCACGAGTGATATGCAGCGCGATGAAAAAGTGCAACTGTTTTCTAAGTTGATATGCGTTTAGTCAGAGGAAATTATTTTTCTAAAACATGTTTTGCAATAAACGACTTCATTGGATTGAAAATATTTAAACAAAAACTATGTTAAACTTTAAATCGATTGTTTTTTTACGGCATTTTAAATCATCGTAGAGAACAGCAAAACTTAATAACTCTGTTTCTACAGAACACACCCCCACCCTAAATGCTTTACAATCGGCGTCCCATTCCTGATGGTTCTTCATTCATTCTATTCCGGGGGGCAACTTTGTTCATTTATTTTTCTTTCATTCTTTTGCGCCCCCACCAAACATACATAAATAAAAAAAAACACACACAACATCATTTGTCGGCATCAAACCGTCGCTTCTTGGTATCTCTTTCTCCTCACATGCTATCCTGCCTTGACATTCTCTTTCTGCAGCTACTGTTTCTTTGCAGGCCCTGTGAAGAGTATTTGGAACACAAGAAATCTTCACCTGATTACTGGGTGGCGGGGCGTAAAATGTAAGGATCAATGAGTCCTAGCGTTCAGCAGAAAAAAAAGGAAGCAAAACATTCAACAAACCGGCAAAACTAAAAATCACAGAAGAAACACGCACACACATACACACAAATAACACGCACATTTGCAAAGGCCTACCATGACAACAACTACCAGCAAAAACGGTCAACCCATGCTAAAACCCCGGGCATGAGTTTGAGGGAATACATTATTCATTCCGAATGGATTATGCGCTACCCTCTCTTCTCCGTTGGCATCGTTCACTGTTCAGGACCGATGCCAAGGACCACCCTAAAAGCCAGGATCAAGCTTCGACGCTACGTCCCCTTCAATTTTCCCTGCTGTTCAATTCATTTCTCAGAGTTTTCCGAACCGGGAGAATCTGCACCCTTTTCTGTACCATGATGCTATATAGCCTCGTGACGACGCGGCGGGGCGAGTGTTTTTGTGTTGACTGTATTTTTTGCATGTGTGTGTGTTGAAAAAAACACATACAACAAAGTTTTATTTTTTAATTTTGTCATGTAAGTTGGGGTGAATCCCGCTAGATAAAGCTGACAAAATTACCCTTGGCCAATAGCTACGATTTCGAACATTTCAAAACACACACAGAAAGCATCGAACAATTCTTAAACACTGTCGTAACCACTGTTCCATTCTATTCCAGTGTTAACATATGGAAATGTCGTTGGTTTTTTTGTTTTACATTCTATTCGCTATCATTTGCTACTCCCCATTACACCACGTGCTTTTTGGGGCGATGTCGTACCCAAGCGTCGCCCCCACCAAGCCAACCAACGCACTGTCAAACCTTCAATCGCTCAAAAACACATGAGACGATATCTGGGCATTTCATACGCACAAAAATCGCTAAACGGCGTACGTATCAAACCGACGAAAATGTCATATGTCGTCTGACTTGTTTCGGCTATCAGTTTCCTTTCCCTTCTCTTCCTGTTATTATCGCGCACGAAATAAAACAGCTGCTGGTATACCGTAATTGTGTCCAACTTCGCAGATTGTTTTAACATTGTCTTATTTCACGTGGTTTTACTTAGGTTTTTTGGTTGTACTGAATAATTGAATCACTTTTAAAATTATTTATGAAGCACACCAACTTGTGTAACTAAATAATCAACTAAATAAAGTAACTTGCAAATACAAAACTGTTACACGTCATCTTACTAGGCATCTCAATAATATAAATTGTCGACTTTTTTGTGAATGATTTGCACTAAATGCGTTTGTTTTCAAGTGAGCAACGCGACAATATTCAAGAATAAAAAATAGTTCATTTTGCATCATGGTTAATTCTCTTTGACAGCCCCAAACGATAATGAAATTTCCGGCATTCCTTCGAGCTCAGATTGTTGCAGAGTAGACGTGCTACTCAACGGCAGAACAGCAGCGCTAAATGTAGAAGATGAGCAATTCAATTTCGTTAATTAAATGTCAGATACTCATCAAGTCTTGTTTATTTCCAGCATTATTCTACAGTTTCGGCGGACAGGAAACTTCCTACAATGTTCATATAAATTGTAAATGGAGATTCAATCAACAATATGCCTAAAAATAAGCAGTAACAACTAAGTATTGCAACTTTACTCTTTTCTTTTCAAACGAACCTGCCAAAGTACTCTGCCTATTGTGTTGTAATCATTCATTTCGATGTAGAAGAGCATGCAGAGCAGAAGAGAACCTGTGTGCTAAAATTGGAGTTGGGAACAGAAAAACGATATGGAAAGCATAAAATCATTGTTTTCTATCGCTCAAGCTCGCTACTTTCAACAGTAAAGCGATCTTACAGCATCAACAATGCGAATATTCACACTTAAGCTACCGAAAATGATAAAAAAAAACAAGCCGCGGCCGAACTTGTCGGTGGCAGCCATATGTTTTTATCGATATGCGGCTTTTATAAAACACATACGCAATGAGGCAAACGGGTATACCTCGCGCCTGTTTCCTCTATACTCTCAAACACTTCACTTCATTCCGCTAGCAGCAGCCACTGGATGATATCAGGTTCATCGTCAGCAGCTAGTCAAGTCAGCTTTACTCGCTGTTACCGTGGTTTTTCTGGCCTACCATATATCCTTGAGCGCAGCATCTGTCGGTGCCATCTTGGGCACGTGTTGTTATTATTATTGGCCAGGCAGAGCGTGCTGGGCTGGGCACGTGTGCGCTAGTGTAAGTGAGTGAGTTTGACACTGAATGTATTTTGGGATAGTATCATTAAAATGTTCGTCCGCTTTTACCACTGCTTTCCTGCATCCGTTGCCACAAGCTGCCATGAAGCTGTCGATATAAGTTCAGCTGCCGCTGCTGTTGCTGCTGTTATTGCTGGCAGAGACGGTGAAGGCAACAACATCTTTCATAAGTTAGGACACACACCAGCACCATCTGCGTGTATCCTGCGGTAGCATCGTCGCACCGTTCGTTGGAGGAAAGGCATATAAAACATCGGTTCCAGTTCAATCGTACTAGCTATGAGCTTATCGAACGAAACACTCAATAACAAAAAAAAATATTCCAAAACCGACGACTCACCGCCGCAGTTTCATCTGGAACGGCTAAACGGCTTCAAAAGTAAAAAAAATGAATGGAAACATCTGCTGTGCGACAGACAGCAGATCAACGTTCGAAAATCAAATCTTTGCACGGATGTAATTTGAAGGTTTCGTAGAATAATTTTAAAATGCCCGACATTATGAGACCAATTACTGCATTTTTGATGAACAGTACAAAGTAATGGATGTATCGGGAAACAAAAGAAAACCACTGCAAGGATTATAGTAGCATGATTGGGTGAGTAAGTCAGTTTTTCTACTTAAAAGCATATTAGTGTAATGAGTATAATCATAAACCGAAATTAAGTAAACTCATAACGCTCGCCAAGGAAATCGGCTTGAAATTGACAGCAAACGAAACCACCACTGCCTGCAAACGTCCTTGGCATTCAACATTGCTTAGCAGCGGTCATCATCGCAACTAACTCCGAGTGCGAGAGCTATGGTTTCAATTTACTCAGCAATATTGCTGAGCTTTCAACATTAGTGTTACAAATCCGATTCAGCAATAATGATGCCAGACTGCATTCCCTACATCAGGTTGATCTTTTTCTAGCTAATGTAGCTACAATAAACCGCTGTCATAGAATAACCATAAGTGGTTTCAAAACAACTCCAGTGGAGGTATAAGAAGTAGGCTGAAACCATCAGCGAACGAATGGAAACAGTTCTCAGCAAACGGGAACTGCTATTTCATTAAGACAAATGTTAAATTAAGCTGCGTTTGGTTGGCGATATCTTTCCCCAGTCAGAACACACCCTCTCTGTCTCGTGCAGATACAAACACGCTCTATCTGCCCTATGATCCTTGACAGTCTTCTTGCTTCCGACGATTAGCAATGTCCTGGGGTTGAGGGCGATCCAAAGAAAAACTGATTTCCTTTTCTCAACGTTAAGAAGAATTGAGCAAATTTTTCACCATCAGCATCTTCAGATTTGGGGAAGATAGGGGACAGTAAACGTGTCTCCCCATTACCGGTTATATTCTCAACCTCTCTACACTCGAGATGATTTTAGAACTGTGGCCATTTTCAACCAGTTGATATCGATGTTTCGAGGTCTGGACTGCGAAGACATTCCTTTCAGGCAGCAGACGGCAGAGCCTCCTCCACCATCCATTTGCTTTGATGCTTTCACGGACGGCTTCACCCGCAGAAAAAAATAACCCATAGCAATATTCCATTTGTACGAATCACGATTTTTGTCGAAGAATATCCTCCAACATCCACCGTTCATTTCATTCGCCTGCCGGATCCTCCATGGTGGTGCATTTGGTACATTTTTCCCCATGCTTGTTCGATATGGATGATTTTTTGCTGCTGCTTGGCTGTGTAAGGGGCGGACCGGTGGCAAACCACGGCCAACAAGAACGGGTCTGGTGAAGGCGCGGCAAGACTTCTAAAAACGTTCTTCCGCACACAGGATCGCGAGCGTTCTGTTCGATTCCAGGAAGCGGCCTGGATGCTGGCGCTGATGGTTTGGGTAGAGCAAAATGGCAGCACAAACGGGGGATGAAACGAATCGAACCCCTGAACGAAAGCTGCAAACAAGACCACGACGATGACGACGACGACGACGACGACGATGCTGAGATGGGGAAGAACCGAACGAACCGAACGAACCGTAGGAACGCCAGAGACAGAGAGCCCGACCCGGCGAAGCATGTGTTAGTGCGTCCAGACAAAGAACAATTCGCATGGCAAAAACTACACCCCCAAACCATCACACCCTCCCTCCCCCTTACAGTCACCTCCATCCTATACTCCACCTATACTCTATACACCCTGATTCCTGACTGCTCCGGTGCGGCGCAGCATCATACCGTAGCCTTTGCGTCTTGGGCTGCTGTTGCAGGAAAACCCCTCAGCACAACACGGTTGGATTGCTGTGCTTCTGTTGCTGTTGCTCGCCTTTCGAATGGAGGATGCCATGGCTCGGTGGTGCGTCTTCGGACCGGGGCTCGGGTTCAGTGAACTTCAATCGTCCACAACCTGGCACCCGGCACCCGGAACAGTTCGCCTTGAGGGCAGAAGAACTTGACAGAGAGTTCAAGCTCGCGAGCGGACGGGTGAATTGTTCTTTCGCACTACCCCCGTCCGCCGTGTGTACGGTGGTTGTGTTGCACGGTACGGGTAGTTTCCTTTGCGTTCGCGGCAAGTAGAAGAACCGAACGATATCTGGTACCAACACAACACACAGCAAGAGATGGAGCGCAGACACAAAGGTGAGAGCTTTTAGCACTGCGCTTCTGCCATCAAGACAAGGTGTGACATATTGGATACGGTTTTGAATTAATCTCATGATAAGAGCCAACAACATTTACGTGCTTTAATGCGTTTCACATGTCGAATGGTGTTGAAAAACCACTCGATACGAGTTTTACAAGCCAGTTAGGATGAAATTATTTCCAAGAGGATTCATATGCTGGTATGTTCTAGAAACTATATTAGACTGAAAAGGAAATCGTAATGAATAAAGTCAATTTTTTTCATCGAATGTAAGGTACAAAGGAGAATAAACAAGACTTCAAATCTCAGACATTTGCACCCAATTTTCCATGATTGTCCATGTGATCCATGTAATTTCTCTTTAATTTAAAAGCATCAAGATCAGGGATTGTTCAATTTCACGTGTGTTAATTTACGCCCATGTAAATCAACAAAACCATTCCCGGCGTGTTGGGATTGCAAACAAATTAGAGCTGTAGTTGTACCCTTGAAGCTGCTGGACGATGGCTCTTTTCAGGATCCTAGCCAAACTGTAGATACTCTCAACACACAGAGATGCCATCCGTGCTTTAGGAATAAACACGACAAACACCATTTGCCATTACCTGGTCCGGGGAGTAGTAGTGGAAAAACACAAGCAGAAACGGACGCACCCCGAAACAGTCCCGGAAACGTTTGCCTTAGTGTGCGTGACATGGTGTGACGATTGCCAGGATGTGAAATACGAAGCAATATATACGAAGGATACGGCGTTAGGCAAAAAACAAAGGCAAAGCAACGGGAAAACCCGTCCTATGAACGGGGCTGCGGTGAAAAGGATACGGCTGTACCGCTCACCCTAAGCCTGTACAGTGTGTGTTCGAGTGTTTGATGGTGGTAAATGAAAATGAAGGATGTTGAAATAAAAAAAAGGAGGACTACACAGCATATGGCAGGGGCAGGAAATTAATACAAGTATAAGTAAAGGAAGAAGCCCGAGAGACGCTTAGCTAGCGTATCCTTTTCTGGTGATGCTATCGATCATATTGCTTCTCTTTTTTCAACGGACAGCCGTTAAGGATCGGCTATGCATCCAAGTGTATGTGAGAAAATTAAATTAGGATACACATTTAAATGTCCCTTCTCGGGTGCTGCATTCTTTGGTTTTTTTTCTCTTCAAACTCTGCCTGGTTGCTAATGGTAACGGTAACAGGAAGGAGCACAATACGTATACGGAAAGTTCTAGCATGGGTTGTGTATATTTATAGCAAGTAACTGTGTGAAAGCAAGACAATATAGCTAGGGTGGGGGTGGGTTTCATTATGTTCCGATAGCTCAACAACAGCAAAATTGTTTTATGGCTTTGACACTACATGTTAATTACATGGCACGGCATTGTTTTATTGATGGTAGTTTAACAGTCGAAAAATATATTTTTATGATCTTATTGAAACGTTGTTAAATGTAGATTATACAGCATGAGATTTTGTTTATACAACGTGGTGAGGTGACTCAACTAACTTGTATTCTAGTCAGCTAACTAGTGTAGACTTAGCACACTTGAAGGAGTAAAACTTTAAATGGTATTGATAAAACAAAACATAAAAGTAAAACATGTTTTATATTTCGATCCCCGTTGAGAAGCTTCCATCTTAATAGACCATTATGGTATGATGATTTAAAATAGAACATTTCAAAAGCAATGGGTCTGGCAGTGTTGCTACTAACTGCTATGGTTTGGTGGAAAAGAGGGCAAACAAGGGAAGATGAAAAATGAAAACAAAGAAAACGAATCTTTCAAAGATCCAAACAAAAACAAACCACGGACTACTTTCTTGGACGCGCGGCTCCCAAGAGAGGAAGTTATGTTTACCGTTTTTCCTTCTCGCGTTGTAAAACGCAGTTGCGCTGTTGTTTTAGTGTCAGAGATTTAGATATAAAGAATAGAACCGTGCTCTGCTTGAGCCCTGTTTCAGTATCGTTCAATTATGCTGGACAAATTTAGTACCTTTAGAAAACGAGAGGTACCACGCTATGCTACACATGTTGGTTCAATATACCAGACACTGGGAGCAGAGTCTAACGATTCCTCTATACGCGAAACTCTGATAAGAGATAAATTCCACAGATGCAAGCAATAAATAGAGCCGGCACTTCTAAACGTACTAAAACTTGTAAGAGTTGCTGCTGCAGCCTGCAGGTAAAAGAGCTGCATAAGTGCAGTCAGAGTGTCGTAAAATATTTTTTTGTTTTGTTTTACCCAACCCAACTTCACTACAAGCCGCTAGTGATGCTGATGGTGGTGTTGGTGGTGATGGTAGCGTTGATAGATCGTGCAGGAAAAATGCGTTCTTCGCTTCGTACCTGGGCCCTTCGCTACCTCAGTACACACACCTGTGGTGTGTGTGTGTGTGTTGTGTATCGTGCATAAGGTTATTGCGTTGCGCACGACAAACCATTCCTTACTTGCTTTATTACTTTTTCACCTTCCTTCCCACTATCATCTTGTACGCCAGTTCTTTTGCTTTACACCATTTTCGCTTGCTTTCGCCTTCGAACGAAACATTCTTGGCCTTTCTTTCGCTCCACCATTCCCCTTTTGCCAAGGGTTTAGCGTTATTCTCTGCCTCCTCCTGCCACTCTTCATTCTTTGTTTACTTCGGCGTGTTTTCTTCGATTCACTTATCCTGTTCTTGAGTGTTTTGGTTGCTTTCTCGTTACCGTGTTGTATTATGATCGTTCCAGTTGCGTTAGCGTTTCCCTTTCCTCTGGTTCTATACCTTCATGCGGCTTCGTTTTAGCTGTCGTTTTCATTCCTCTTCTTTTACTTTTCCTCTCTAGCCGTTACCCATCTTGCTACGAATTTTCTTTCCGCCCTAACCATAACATAGCGAGGGTGTACTCCGAGCGCCCGTGCTTGCTTGTGTGTGTAGTTAGTGTTGGGTTGTTTTGAAAAGAATTTATGATTTCAATGTGTTTGTATAAGGTTTGAAACTCTAGGAGCATCGATGCTATTTCCTTCTACTTTTACTATGCTAGCTTCCATGGGCTGTTTCCCTACGCTACTGACTGGACTCTGATGCAGCAATAGCGTCAATAAGCATTCCATTTTCGAACTGCATCCGGCGTTCTTTACGCCATTCGAAGCTAGCTGTTTCGAATGTAAAAAGAGACGATGCACAATTGTTTAATCGATGGTTTCATTCTTGCCATACGCCATAACCCTGTGTGCTACCTTTAAAAGTTCTATGTTTTATTTCGTTCTCTCGATTGGAGTGTTCTTTGTATCGCTGAAATAATCAACCCGCCGGGAACTGCGGCAAGGATCGTTTCTGGTGAACGCACTCTTCGATCCAGAGTCTGTATTTGTGTTGCGCTTGTATATGTGCATGGAAGAGAATTTGATCAGCACACGCAGGAGCAAACCATGCAGCAAGATATGTTCCATGCAATCCACCACCCGGTACAGGTAGACCAGCCTCTGCTGTGAGCCGTGCCATACGAAAGGGAGAGCGAGCATAGCAACGAATACATCCACACCCCACACTATAGAATTGCATCTCACACTGTAGTTGTGTTTGTGCATCGCGCGATGGTGTGTGTTTGGCACCACCCGTTGGTAGGTTGCACAAAAAAGCCGCCCGGTTGAAGGTCTGCTCCCGGTGTTTCCCGGCTAAATTTTCCAACAGTCCCTGGAATGGCTGGAATAAAGCGCTCCTTTATTGAAATGGGGAAGAAATTCGAAGCAATGGTAAAATCTAGACACACTGTTTTGTGAGGCGTCCTCAAAGAAGGGGAAACATTTCATGTAGTTTTGTTTGTAGCTGCGTGCAATGAAAGGGGAAACGGAATAAAAAAAAAACAGACAGGCAGAACGGGAGGGCAATATATTGTGAGGTTGCAGAGACAAACAAAGGGAAAATAATACACATCGCTGCCGAATGTTTATTTCTAACAGGACGGCATATGGACATCAATATTGGTAAGGCTTTAAGGGGTACTGCTCCATAGTGACGAAAGATTGCTACTTTTTACTTTATTATAAACAAAAAAAAAATTAAATTATTCTGAACGATTTTCTCAAACCCACGATGGAGAAACTTTTAACAAGAAAATACGAGCTTTGAGAAACTCCTAGCTCGCACGCAAAAAAAATATTTAAAGATTAGTATATTTCATAAAATATATGTTCGCAAAATCATCCCACAATAACCAGACAAACGAAATCTTTTTTTTTTCCAACATAAATAAAACTGTTACACACAACTGTCTGCGTAACATAATTCTTTCATCGATCGATCGATGGGGATGTAAATTTGTTATCGTCTGGTGATGCTTTTCTGCACTGTCTGGAACAACATTCTGGCCATTCCATTCCTAGCTTCGAACGGCAGCAAAATAAAACATCCCGTCTGAGCACAAACTCTCGGTATCCCGCGCTCATCACACTGCTTTGATCCCCAAAATCCATCTATCGCGGCTGTCGTCTGGCTGGCTAACATTATGTCCTCGGTCCTTACCCGGTACAGCAGCATCATCGGCTCGTCGAGTTCGTTTCCAAAAAAAAGTCCATTTAGATGGATACCCACACACACGCAGACACGCACACCGAACTATGGTACATTCAAGTTCTTTGTTCGTCGCATCCGTCTACGCCCGACCCGAGACAGACGAAGAGTGTATGTTTTGGCCGCAGATGCTGTGGGCATGGCGACCACATGGTCTCCGGTTTCCGGGATGAGCTGTTGCAGTCCCCAAATCCCATCCACCGGGTTGAAACGTACCAATGTGAGTCATCCTCATGAGATGGCAGCAGTTTTCAGACACTCGCACCATCAGACGACACGCCCTCGACTGCATCGGGTCTTCGAACAATCGATTTGGCGATTTTGTTTAAATAAAACCTTGCAGAGCATGGAAAATATCTCAGTAATAGCTTGCAATTTGTGAGGTAAAACTGATCAATTAAAAGTTACTTAAATACTTCAATGCAAAACTAAAAATCTCTTTTGTGCTGTGTGCGTAATTTAGTAATGATATTAGCTAATGGACACAATGGATTCGACTTTGAACATTATTTCATCGGACAATGAACTTCAGTGCGCTCAATTAGTTCAATAAAACATGTATATTGTGGATTACCTTTCTGAGCATTCTATACTATAAAGTGCGCTCAGTATGTTTCACACTTTGTTTTGCTCATTTATTGCGATACCGACGACTTTTGTAGTGAGGATTTTTAACCTTTTTTGTCTCTGTCTGCACACGCGCTACTTCCGTTGCAGACAACAAAAGCAATCCACATACCGGCCGGCAAAACATAAAGGGGATCGCGAAAGTCAGACAAACAGAACGACAGACGCGTCGTACCAGCAGCAGCAGCAACCGGCAAACAGAATATCATACACCAACACATTTTCTACACCAGTCTGCGCACGTCCACAATTTGGTCTGGAAGTGTCGCTTTGCCTAACTCGCAGTATCCAAAAGTATGCTGGTGATGGTTTTTGCAATTCTATGTAATTCACAAACTGAAACATATCACATTATCAAAAATCTATAATATTGACTTTTGAGGATGAAGACAATTAAAAAATAATGCAGGCAACATGATATGAAACTCCGACACCATGATTGAAGAACGTCCACTACATTATGACATGAAAGGGATAAGATGAATAGTGTTGTGACAATTCAGCTTTAAACCATCCTACTGGAATTGCAAAACAGATTAAGCTGGCGGAATGATTTCCGCAAAACAAAATTCCTCTTCACAGAGTTCGCACATGGTTGGTGTTACGAGGTGTTTTTGAAATCCATTTTGACGCAATGAAAACATTCCATCTTCCATGCCAAACGCCGACTCTTGACCCTGGGAAAGCTCATCGATCTTCCAGAGTTCTTCTGTTCCCCCATGAAGATAATAATAATAAAAAAAGACTCCCACCATGGAACCGTCCTCCGGGTGAGCTCTTCTTGCGTTGCTTGCCTTCAACAGCCCTTCCGCCACTGGGAGTTACCCTTACCCGTAATGCTTGTTGGTAATTTCGTACGCTGTTCATTGCGGTCGTTGGTCGTGGCTTCTGCTAGCGGCTGGTGGAGCGAACCGCTCCCCGGTTCTGTCTACCTCCTATCTTTGTTCGCCGAATCGCGATGTTTTGGACCGTAGTTGATCTCGCGGATGAAACAAACTGGCCACGGATCTTAAGACTTGATAATCTCTTGGAATAAAGCATGGGCCAGGCGCGTACATAAATACTGCGGGTCAAAACATATTTTTCTGAAATAACTGAACGCCTGATTTGTATGGTCAATCGTGTTTGGTGCAGAACAAATATTGTGGATTTTTTTATTTTCATACTCAAAACTCTTTGGGTGCCTCTTCTCGTGACTATTCCATCCATGTGCGGTAAATATGAAGCAAAAATACAATCGAAAAGCTCTGGATAAGCGGAATAAAAGCTGGAGCAAACGAAACCAACAGTAACACCACTATCGCGATACGATACGGGCGAAACACACCGCAGACTTGAAACCCCCAACGAGCAAAAATGGATGAAAATGTGGTAGCAAACCGCAAAACTCAGAGTTTCAATAGAACAACAGTCCACATAACAATCGCTGGTAAGCCATACTACAAGTCATCTGTGCAGAGTGCAAAGACCGTCCAAGAGCGTTGGATTTGTAAAAAAAACGAGCAAGCACCAAACCAAAACAAAGAAACGCGGGGCAAAAAGCTTCTACAAAAGTAACTTTGTCCCCCTTTAGCCAAATATGGTTACAAAATTCTATAGCTTTACTCATGTTCAGTGCACAAGTTTTTATAAAAAAAAAGTGGAAATAATTTTAAAAAATCCATAAAATTCAAAGCTCTTCCAACATTCATCAATCCCTAGCATGGTCAGATTGCCCCATCTTCTCATACAGACCAAATGACAGCATACAAGTAAAAACAACACATGTATATGTGAAAACAACACACGACTGACCACTGGACAATCACGAATGAAGGATAAGCGAAATTGTTCATCACCTGGTGAGACAATGAACTTTCAGGAATGTAGTGCCTATTATCCCTATCTCTGCTTGTCCCACTGCAGTTGCTGGTACGAATTGTGGCAGCTTTTGCGTCAATTTGTTAGAATTTAAATCACCTCATTAATTCATTTGTGGTAGGAATTTGCATTTACCTGTCCATACTACACATACGAAGAGGATAAGCACTGAAAGAAAAAAATGGCAATAACGTAATTGGCCTTCATAAAATGTCTTACCATAGGCAACGGCTTAAGTAAAAATACGAATCAAGTATATGTTAAGCTGTAAATGGACTAATTTTACTATTACAGTATTTTTACTATACTATTTTAAGTATTTTTATTAATTATTAATACTACTATTTCCGGATTCCTGCAATGGTAGGCAAAAGTATAGCTTATCAATATGCTTGTCCTAAATTCAAACCTGGTATGAACCGGACTGGGACAGTCGCAACAAGCAGCACTGACATTTCGGAAATGAGCCTAATTTCACTATACTTTAAGTGTTTTGAAATGTCATCATGCACATTATGAGCCTCGCAAATATATTGACAAATTAAAAAGGCGAACATCAATTCACGCCTATCGTTTAATGACGCGTAAATCTGTCACAATGTTAAGTACTGCCAGCCATCCCGTAACCATTTGATACCATTTATGATCCTCTATATGTCTGCTGCTTGTTCTTGAATTGCTAGAAATTAGTAGACAGCCAGAAGGAACACAGTTTTGCGTTCCATTTTAGTATGATGTTTCACATTATCGGATGCATTTACAGTCCAACGAGAAACACGCGTATGATTGATGGCCACCGCATAATCTAACGCAAATGTGTGTCCACAGAACCGTTCCGCCTCGTGCCGGGGTAGGAACATATGACCCTCCTATCGGCACCCCTGCGCTTGGTTCAAAATTATTTACGAAAAGAGAAAAAAATAGAAAGAAACACAACACACGCATGGCGATATAAGAAGCCCACATACCCAGAGGGTGATTCAGATATAAAGGAGCTGATGTGCGAGGCTATATTTTGGCGACGCTTTATGTTCAACCTACCGAACTCCAAACAGGGAGCCAGCCATAGGTACATATGTCGGTGTATGGGTGCACCCCGAAAATGCTGATCAACAACGGCAAATGAGCGGGCCATACGTTGTCTGCCTGCTGCTACCAACGAATGTGTGGCTTTTATGCTTGCAGCCTGCTATCCTGCCTGCCTAAATGTTCAAGTGCACATCTGCCGTTTGCATTCGCTTTTATGCTGCGTGCGACGACAAACGCTATAACGTAGGGCCCTTTTCCCTCGAGTTGGTGTACCAGTTCTTGCGCAATCGGAAGGGAATCTAGAGGGTGCACAAACGGCATAATGATCGGTCACCTCTTCGTCAAAGGGTGCGTCCATAGAGTGACATGAATTGATAAGTTTCTGTTGTGCTGCCGTTACCATTGGCCAGCTTATTGCATATTTGTGTTGAAAACAATGTTGATATATTGAAATTAAAAAAAAATCCTCTCATTTTTTTCGACTTTCGACTTTAAGCAATCCAAATGTTTAAAAAAAAGTTTACTCTATTATGGCTTTTCGTTTATTTTTCTAAATAATGCGCTCAGTGTGAGTATAACAAAAAGAGATTTTTTTTTCAGCTTTTAATTACTTGGTTGCATTATATAAACATATCAATACAAACCTTATCGCACATGACACTAGAAACCTAGCCAGCCATATGACTGTTTCCCCTTTTAAAAGCTGTCTTTTTCGCACCATCGAACGATTCTCGTTCTAGCCTATGGCGTTGACGGAGCACAAGAGACCCTTTTCCAATTATGATTCTTCATCCGTTATGTGCGTCTACGCATGTATAGATGAAAAAAAAAACATGAAACGCCCAAACCTCCTTTACACCCAGCGGTCTGAAGGACCAACATTCCAGGCAGTTCGTTGCGGCGCGAATATTTAATGTCCCTGAATTTTTAACCAACTATTTTACAAGAACGCGTAAGCATGTGAAATGAAAATTAAAAAAAAAGATTGGAAACAACTGTAGTATTTTTACATTTTATTTCATCTGAACTATTCATTTCCTTTGCATGATAAAAAGGTTAAAATGTAAGCGCTTATTGTGTGAGAATAATTATATTCCTAACTTGTGCAGTAATTAGAAGCGTTTTGAAAGTCCTGTCAACAAAACATTTAGTAAGTTTTGTTTTATCAATCAACAACAAATGGCACCAGGTACCATTTGTCAATCATAAAACACTCAAATCTACCAGTTTTTCCCGTATACAAGAAAGGATGTATCAATCAATTGCACCGACACACCCGTACTGTGGTGGTTTCGGATTTGGTGCTGATCTTAAAGAAACCTTTTAGAGTGAAACACAACATAAAATGGAACTCATCGTCAGCGGTGCACTGAAATGAAGCCGTATCCTTGAATGGATTGAGGAACGCCACAAATGAAAACAAAAACCATTTAGAAACTGAAACCTAAGACGAGCCCGATTCGAACAATGTACCTGGCCCCTCTGTCTGGAGGAGGCGAACAGTTTGGGACTCTTTTTTTATGTTGTCTTGCTGCTATTTTGATAGACAGGAGAGCCATTGCAAATATTACTTCCAAGAAGTGTGGCATGCTTCAACCGGTCGACCCAAAGAGTGGATGATGGAGAGCAGCAAATATAATAATGTTGTAAAAAAATACAACCATAAAACAAAATGTTAAATGATACTACCACCATTGCCACTCGTTATAGTGGTTCATTTATTTTTGAAAAGGACCAGAACCGTCTGCTAACCGGCTTTAGCCACTCTCCAATGGGTACCATCTGCCGCGCGAAGACGAAGAAGAGTTTGTTACTTCCAGGCCTTAACATCCTGATCAGGGCGATCGATTGTACGAAGTTCGCTGGGTTCCTGCAAAGTGGTACAGGCTATTCCAAGTAATCTGGAGCTGCTGCACACAGGGATTTGGTAAATTTTGCTCAAACTCACACTAACTCCACAGATTCCACAGAAGAAGGAAAGAATAAAAAAGCCAAAATTGCAATTTTAACGATCTCACATGCAGGTGGATCAAGAGCCATTTCGCAGACTGCATCCGATCCTTTGTTGCAGACAGCAGGGATACAAAAGAAAACCCAAAATTATCATCCAAATTTAAACCGCACCAGCAAAACGGCAACATCTGCAAAACGGAACGCATCGCTCATGATGGTTCGTAGCGGTTATAACAAAATTTTGAAGATTTTTAAAGAAACAACCCATCTCTATGCAGGATCCGATACTTACTGTAAATAATTTGAGGGTTATACTATTTGTTGTTATCTATAACTAAGTATATGCATTTTCTTAATGCGTAACATTAAGATAAGTGTACTACTGAAACATTTTGACAAGTTTCCATCAATTGTTTAAATGACAGGGAAGAAAACCTGTTACCCGGTTTGGGCTGAAACAGAACCTTACATTACCAATTCTCAGGTCATTCAGCAAGGATTTATTGGTCTAATTAGGGTTTAGGATATTTACGGCCACCCAAAAATCGGCACATTGTTGTACAGGTAGAAAACTGGCCCGCATTCCCTGTCCGTCGGTAGGTTCAGGAATATATTTTGGACTTTTTTTTTACATCTCTCCGTTTTTGCCGAAGGATCAAGAGGTCGCCGGTCCTGTGCTATGTTTCACGCTTAACACTTAAGGACGAACAAGCGATAAGGTGATCAAAAGAGCGTCAGCCTGGGTCGGTCACTCTATTGTTGCTGTTTTTTTTTTGCTCTGCAGAGCGATGAGTTGACAGTTCACCGCTTCGGTCGACTGATGCAAAGGATCATATTTCCTATGTTTTACTGGCTTCACCAAAATACTCCATACCAGAAGAGCTTAACAGACGCTTACGTGTGGAAAGGCACGTAAAAATGTATTATTAAAAATTTCAAAACCATACTCTTGCAAGGCCCATAATGGTAGTGTCTCGTAAACCTGGAAAACAGGTAAATGTGAGTGGGTTAGAAGATCATCATGGATGGGTAAACAACAGAGCACCGAACCAGAACTGTACCTACAGCGAAGGATGAAGACAGCAGAAGAAAAAAATCAAGCCGAAATCCTTACTTCTTTATGTGTATCCTAAAACTTTCAACCGTCCTGTTTTCTGAAGAAATGCGAAGAAAAACTACATTCTGAAAATTTGGATAAATTGAATGGTTTTCATATATGTTGTATCTCCACGATTTACTCAAGTTCAAGAATTTCCTGGTAATATTCGTATTAAAACTTTTAGTAATTATTACTTTAATGAACGATATCGAGTATTCTAGACCTGATTCAATGAATTTCTACGTTTTAACAATTTGTATAATGATAGATGGTGTTTGTTGAATGAATTGAAGAATATTTGATGAACTAAAACACATAACGAGTTCATAGGAAAGCAATTAAAAGCCATGCTTTTTACAATTTCTATCATTCCTTACTTGACAAAGCCTTCGGGTATGACATAGATCAAAGACATTTAGACACAACACGGTCTTTAAAAATAAACGACCGATATCTTATCGGTGCCTTTGCAGACGTGATAACGATATTTTATTATTTTTCACTACACCAATAATGATTACTTCTTTTCTTTTGCAGTCGAAACATAACAACGTTTGAAATCGATAATATGGTGGAAATTTATCTCAAATCGTTTAAAATGTTTTCAAACAACTGTGAATTACTGAATTGTCCCGCATAGAAAGATATTCCAAGAAACAGTTGGAAAAAAGAGGACCGATTGCTAACCTGATTGCGATTAGACAAAGCCCTTCGGGGGATGATCCATTCACGCAGAAGGTCAAGCACACAGGATCGGTCAGCCTTGAATTTCACCTTCCGATGTGGACGGTTCAAAGTCCGCAGCAACCGGAGTGTCTTTCAAGTGCAATTTATACTAGAAAGAGCCGAAGGCGTTTTGCCTGAAACGGAACGAAAACGACACATTCACATGCGCGCCATAACGTTTAGAGGGCTGTTGGGGGGAATCACGATCAACAAGGATCGCCGTCGTTGTCATCATTAGTGGTTCTCTGTTTCTTGGCCGATTGCCTGCACCAAGTGCCATTGCACTCCCACGAGTCCCATTCATGGCACCGAGATTTTATCCTTTTACGCGTTTGCTGTTGTTCTCTTGCTTCCCGCACCTTTCCAATAAAAGTGTTCCATGGTCCAAACCGAGCGATGCTCCCGGTGCAGACGGCTTGGGAAAAGAAGAAATTCCACACGTACCATAGCCCGCTAAACCGGTTCTAGTGTGTGTGTGTGCGTTTTCTTCTTCGTGATGCTCAATTCTTTGCAGCAGCTACAGTCGAGTAGACAGTAACTCAAAACAAGGAAAGAGCAGAATCAATATGTGCTGGAGGTTGCTGATCATTGTGCTTGCTTTTGTAGTTCATATGCTTTTCCGTTGCAGTAGATTGAAATGCTAAATGATCGCGTAGCAACCGAACAAGAAGATCGCGACTCATGTTCCTTCACTGTGAAAATCGTTTGCCAGGACTGCCATGGATCATTGGGGAAAGGAGAGCCTGCGAGAGTATGGATCGATGATCTACCACACACACGATATATGCATCGATTTAGTCAGTAAGAAGATTTCAAAGTTTATTCCTAGACGTTTTCAAAGTTCAAGTTGAAAGAAGATTTCAAAGTTCAAGGTATACTAGACTTGTTTATGTGTGAAAACCGTAGTAGATCAAGACAAATATTGTAAACAGTATTTGTACTCCTATGTCGAAAGTACCCTTTAGTACATATTGACAGAATCGGTTATTATAATTTAGCTACGAAACTCATCGCAGTTAAATATTCTTGAGTCTTGAATTTCCATTTCAATATTTTCTTAACCAACTTGTACGTAGAAAACATGTAAAAAGTTTGAAATAAGTTCCACAACCAACACCGACAATATCAACAATTTTGATCTAGAAGCGCGACTCGGATCGTCGTTCGATCGGTCGCACTTCACCAAGCGGCATACCGTCCTCTGTGGGTACATTGCACTTGCACGCCGTGGACTGTGGTGTGCAGTCTCTGTTTCACTGTTTACTTCCACTTCCTTCGCACTGCAGAACGTTGCTGCGCGAGAACATTTGATGTGCGATTTCGCCAAAGAGCCGAACACTGCGAATGGGCAACGATCGCGTAACGCCATCTCGGCCAGGGGGTGTGTTGCACGGAGCACCATGAACTAATAACACGCGGAGCCTGTCCTTCCACATACATATTTCGCATTGCCTCCTGGGCAGGGGGTACACTGGGCGATGGCATCTTCTTCGCAGTTTGCCGCTTTCCTGTGGCAAAAATTGTGAGCGGCGCACATTAATCTTGCCAGTTCTTGGAAATGCGTCTTTCGGCGTTGCCGGTTGCGAGTCACAGACCTCGCTTGGTACCAATGCGAAACGAAGCGACTGACGGGCCACTTCCGTTGATTAGCAGTAGCATGGACGCTGTCTGTTTCGTTCCTCTTTCCGCTGCGCTTTTAGCTGGATCGCACTCTCAATTTTCTCTTGCCATTTTATGTTTCCGAGTTTTGCTTTAGATTTTACTGCAGTTTGCAGTGCAGTTTTCATGTGGTATGATGATCGTGCGCCGTCGACGGTGAGCTGATGGTGATGGACGTTGCCTTTTTGCATTCGCATTAGTCGCTGCCTCCCGTTCGAAAAGATCATTGCGTGACCTCGGCTAGTACAAAACATGGCTAAACGCAGGACTGATTCGCTTTACTTAAATGATACTTTGAACCCATACATTTTAACGAATAATCTATGAGCAGTTATAGACTTTTCTCTTCATTGCTTTAGCTGCTCTCTATGAATAATAGCTGCAAAAGCAACATATTTGAAACTATCAAAACAAACAAGTTTTTCTAGGAAACACAGCGTGAGTTAGATATGTTTGTAAATAAAAAAAAAAACACACGCAGTTCATAAAGACGAAAATACATACGAAATACAATAGAACAATATATCCGCATTTGCAAAATAAATTAATGAATTTCACAAGAAAGAAACATCCGTTATGGAGCCAAAGTAGAACATATTATTTTGTGCCAATTAAAAACAACAATCAATTGTTGAACCGACAATTTCATCTAACAAATTAGCCACATTAAAACCTTCATTATCAATTGTACTAAAATATCCTGAAGAAATTGCATTTGAAACAAATTTTCACGGGGATATCCTTCAATCTCTAACTAAATATTTTCCCTCAATTGGTTAATATTCACAGCAAGTGAAAGACAACAGAAAAAGCAATAACCGTGGGGATAGAATCAGTCTGATTTTAATCATAATGTGCCCATTTATTGGCTGTCTGAAGCATTTCCTTAAGCCACAGTTACCATTCGCCGATGCGGTAACTTTGCACCATCGGTTTAATCTACCGAACAATGAGACATTAACACCATTGTGGATGAATGAAGCAAAGGCAAAGCTTACGTCTAGTCCTCCACAAGATGGATGCTATGAATGGAAGGATACTGTTAAATAACATAAAAACACACAACTACATACAATTTTTCAACAAGGCAAACAAAACATCAGGATCAGAACAGAACCATCCGGGTTTCGGGATGGAGATGAAAAAGGATCAAAATGAATCCGGGCTTCAGCACCATCAACCCCAGCGTGTAGTGTGCTTCTAGACGTGGGGAAAATATGTTCCCCTCCTGTGAGGCGTACCGTTTTCGCTGCCACACCGACATGATGTACACCTCCAATGACTCATATCCTGGTGTTTAGCAGCAGCAATAAACATTGCTTCCGAGCCGGCGGGGAGCCCAATGTGTCACCGTGTGTAACGAACGTCGCTATTTACCAGTGCGGGACCTGGGTTGGCAAGCAAAAGTTTGAGGGAAAATGTTTTCTACCGATTCATACCAAAAAAAAGGACAGCCCCAGACCTGATGCCGGGTACGGTCGTGTTGCGGACTGTGTTTCAACGCTTGCGTTCCAAAATTTTGATGAATGAAAATGGAGTGCAGAACGTAGTAGTTGGAAGAAACCCCTCGCACAAATGCAAAACGTCAACCGAAACATTTGGATCGTTCAGCATGCCAAGAGTTGCCGCCCGACAAGCCTCCTATATTACATTTTTAGTCTTCCTACGGTGTCCCCTTTTCGGATCTTTCACTGACTGGCCGGAAATGACAGCACGACACAGCGAGCCAGGGAAAATCTGGCAGTGGTTCTCGTACATACAAACTTATCTACCATCCCTTTTCCGTGCGACTCCAGCGTTTTGCTAGCCCTCGGTATAGAAACGTGTGGCAGTGTAGGTGTGGTGTTGCCGTTGCTGTTGTTGTTGTTGTTGTTGTAGCTTAGGTTTGCCTCTCTGTTGCCATTCGATTAGGGGTGGCTTATTCAGTGGAAACCCCTCGGAAAAATTCGTTCAAAATGGAAGCAAGAGCAATGCTTGAGCATGAGTACTGAACGAGGGTGGTTTCTTTGGTCGAAGCTAATAGTCACCGGCAGCGAAACAGGGTGAACATGGACGCGCTCTGAGTCAGTGAGCTCGGGTGGGGATTTTCCGAAACTTTCATGGCAGACACCATTTTTTGGGGTGCACGCCGCTGATGGTCGATGGAGAATCGGCCGTGCTGTGCGAGGGTATACGCCTTAGAAGCGAGCTCGAGGTGAATAACCTTCCCTCCTGCTCCTTGCTCCGGCACGGCTTGACAGCGGTTTAAGTAACGGTGGCAATTCCGATAAGGGTACACAAAGTATACACGCTTGCCGATAGAAAGATGTAAAAGCAAGATAGACGAGGAAACGAACGAGTGAGCGTATTAGACCCTCTCACATCCTGCGCTACTTTCGGTGAGCAATAGCAGTATCCATCAGCAAGTGGGAGAAATAATGATCGCGAGGGCGGTTTACGCGAATATCCTTACAATATCCGCAGGCAGAACGCACCACAGCTGCCAGTTACTGTGCAGGAGCAGCTGGTTAGGGGGTAGTTGGATCGAATCCCCGTTTCAAAACTGCGCCACAATATCGTCGTCGACGGTTGTTAATTACTGCAGAGAATATTTAGCAGTAAAGTTATGCATACTTTGGCTTTCTTTTCGTTCCTTTTTTCTGCGGAGGGAGACACATTTGCCACACCAACACATTAACGCCACAGTTGGTACTATTACTTTTTGGATTAGAAAATTCCAATCATAAACATTGAAGCCGAAAAGCAAGCCGAGATTGGATTGAACACCCGTCTGGTGATGTTATTTGTTTACCTCCTCCCACATCTACTAATTCATTCCTCCCGCAAGGGCCGCCAGAAAATAAGTTGCTTTTATTTAAATGGAGTGTTTTAAACCGATTTTGTATAACCTAAGAACACTAGTAAATGTTTTCTTTTACTCCTGATCACAAACTTAATATGTACATAATTGGAGAAGATTTACTTTAACAATTTTAATTTAAAATTATGTTCTTTAAATATGTTTGCCCAATAAGCACATTTTAATATTCATTGGACATAAAAGTTTTATGCGTTTCCATGACTGATGCAGACAGTTGTGAAAACAAGAGACATACAAGAAACATCTGACCAATTAGTCACTTAAAGTATGTTTTGCAGCAAAAGAGCAAATGAACATGAACAACCTTTTACTTGTACAGATTTGTAAAACAATTTCACATGTTACTGATGTAAGAGCATCGGCACTACCCACCCATGTACCCTCGACTGAAGTGCACTAAAGCATTAAACAATATAACAACCCGACTAGGATGCATGTCGACCGTGATGATGTGAGCCACCTACCACCCATCACGATGCGCAACGGAACGAATTGGCGAAACGTTAATTTATTTCAAGGACTTTGAGCGATGGAGCTGCCTTGTCTCATGGAAAGCATTATTGCTTTATGACCATGCTGGGTTCCATCAGTCAGCGCCCTTTGGGGCAAGAGCATGGCATAGCAATTTCCCATCTAGGGCGACTCCCGGCAACGAAGAACGCAACGTGTCCCGCCGGTGCCTGGCCGCCTTTGGTCGGTATTATCTGCCTCTCACCATTTCTTTCCGTACCTGTACGCCGACCCACCTCCGTGCGCACTATACTTTGTGCAACCGACCATAACCAATCGAAATCACCTTCACGGAAGACAACATTCTCGTTGCAGTCGGTTTCCGGCGGGAGTCGAGGTCCAAATACCATGGCAAGAAAGTGTATTAATTCCCTCCAAGCTGCATTGCCGAAGCAGAAGAAGATTGTTTTGCATTTTTGCATGCATAATGCACTGTACGCAGTGGGTGAGTGCAAATGTCCCTTACCGGGACGATATCGTACGGATACACACAGAAACTCTGCGAAACATAAATCGTTTGATGATGATCGATAAATCACTTCCGGTTGGTCCGGGATGTGTTAATAAGCAGTAGACACAGTGGCTGTTGTAAGGATGGGGCGAGTGCCAGAGGCTCGTCGATGTGACTCACATAAAATTTTGCTGACCGGAAAGCTGCAGAGAAGTTAAGAGCGCGGTACCCTTCCTTTAGGTTCCACAGTTACTGGGAAAATTCGATACGGAGCGAGAGACCTGGCATGGATAAGAGAGACCTATGGAGCAAAAGTGAAATCCATCGTGAGGACTCAGACGAGGAGGATACCGATTACGCTCAAGGTTCCGTAAATCATGCAAGCGGCAAAGTTGGTAGTGTAGGAGTTTCAAGGATTTTCCAGTGAACCTTATAAAAAGCAAACTAATAGTGCATTCAAATGACTGATGCTTTTGAATACATTTAAAATGGATCGAAAATTCTTACAATAATTATATTTTTTTGTTCCGCTGCTAAAGAGCTGGCGGCCAAAGGGGGAGGCGAAATACACCACCTTCCGAGTGTCGCTTATGCTCATTCGGTTACTTGCAAAGCGTTCACAACAACTAAAACCATAACAAGGAAAAGACGCATATGACTCTTGCTCAACCGGCACAGACTGCAAACTATTGCATGTTCGCAGCCGACCCAGTGCAATCTAACCTACAAACATTGTTGATTGTTTCAGTTTCCAGCGCAAGCGGTGGCCTTCGAGCTATAGTCGAGCGTCTGCAGCTACAGCCGGACTGCGACCCCGCACCAACGTACCACCCCAACGTGCAGACAAATGGATGACGATACAAAATGCATGTGCATCACGTCACGTCTCCCAGCGGCAGCGACAGCGGTCCGACCACCCTGTTAGTGTATCGTTTGTGCGGGATATTTCATCGTTCCGGTTTTCCTCGGTTACGCCGACCTCGCCAACGCAGACGAATGGTTTGAGCTCTTTCTTCTTCATGTGCAATCGGCGGGCTGGCTGCATCGTTAGATGCTCCTTTTTATTATGATGTCCGCTCTTTTTAAACTCCCCACACTCATACTCAGAATGGTTCAGGTGATAGGGAAGGGCGGCGGACGGATAAATGAATCCATTTGACAAAGGATCAGCCAATCGGTCCTTGCAGCGAAAATCGTATATTGGCTCTCTCTTTCTCTTTCTATCCGTTCTTTTACAGGTGAAGCAAAGCAAAAGGGCACGCACACAAAAAATAAAACCGTCACCAAATGACGAATATTGAACAAAGCGAACTTCCATTTTGGATTTATGCGCCGCCAAATGCTTTCATCTCACAGCGTTTGGGGCTTGGGATCATCATCATCATCGCTGTTGCTTTTTGCTATCACCTTAGCAAAAACGCTGTCGCCGACCTTCGCTGTCGGCACATTGGCCAATTCTACCAGAACCAGTTGTCGCCCGTGGTTTTGCAATCGCACAAGCGTCCCATATATACACGATCACGATGACGATGATATATATATATTGTGATGATGATGATGATGATGATGATGATGATGATGACGGTGCGGAAACGTTATTCGCTGTCTGGGCATCGGGATTCTGGCTGGCCCGGCTCAGACTGTGTCTTGCGCTTCGTTGAGGTGCAACGCGTTTGCTGGTGTTGGTGGTGTTT
>KB696992.1:0-10867 GCA_000349165.1 Anopheles christyi | reverse complement strand
TTGATGAACCACCGAACACAGAAGGCGAGCCTTTACGGCGAAATTCACACGAATTGGCTACTTCGAGGGAGAATAGGCACAGTTTTGCTTTGTTCTTACTCAGCACCGCTATTAAGTACGTTAGTTTAGCTTCTGATTCATCTTTGGCAAACAGTTCTAGTGCAGAAAGATGATTTCCGAGACACACACACACACACACACACGATATTTCAACTCCACAGCACAGCAATGTTGTGAATTTCGTCCCTTGGCAGTTGCTGTCAAATGCGAAACAAGCGGACAGATGTGAAGTCGAAAGTGACTTGAACCAGTTTTCAAACGGAGAAGAAAGTGAAAACGCGCATGAAATCAATTTGCAGCTGTTAACGAGTTCAATCGAAAGAAATAGAATCGGTTGGGGGGTTTTTTTTATGTTTATTTTCATTTCATCACATTCCAGTGTCCTCTTCCGGTAATGCTTCTTCCCGGCAGCAAAAGACGGGGGAAATCGTCATGAGAATTTTGTAATCGTTAGGATGCTCCTTTTTAACCTGCTCAATTAGCATGTCAACGTCGGCATCTATGGGATTGATAATCTCGTTCATTATGATGGCAAACGGTCGTATTCGCATCGGGAAAAGTGCGTAGTATTCTTTACTGGACAGCTGATCCTTGGCAGAACGAATGCAAGCGCTAATCAATGGTTGTGCACGGACACGGTTTTGATTTGCTAGGTATGATATAATGGCATAAAAGGACTCGCCTATCGTCAGGCAACGGGATAGAAATTGGAACTCTTTCAATAACCGCAGCGTCTCGTAATGGGAGTCTTCAACTTTCATCAGTACTTCTATGAGAGGCTCTAGAAACTGCGGGTAAAGGCGCGCAAGTTCGCCCACGAGCTTAGGACAGTAAAACCGAACGGCCTGTTTCCATGCCCGTATGAAGAAGTTGCATAAGGAAACATCATCTCTGAAGGCTGACACAAACGGTTCTAACAGTTGCACTTTTTCCAGCATGGATTGCTCCTGTATTGGCTCGATATTCACCTCCGCCAATCCCGCGTCGAGCACGGCGGATAACGCGTTGACTATTGCTTCACAGGCGCAAGTAGATCCTGAGGACGGCAATCGGTTGATCATGCTTTTCATGATCGCCAAACTTCTTTCTCGATCGGGGATGGCAAAGTCCAGTATGCTTTCATTGATATTGTCGGTATGCGTATTACAATAGGAGAATATCGTCTGCAAAAAAAAATATATTGAATCGTTAGTAAAATAGAAAGCAGTTCATTTCCACTGATTTGTACCAATTGCGAAATGATGCTAGGATCTGTTTCGTCCCAGGAGCGATCGACGATTTCATGCATGCGTTCTTTAATTCGCTGTTGATAGTCGGTGTTGTGAATATCGTTAACTTGTATTTTATGAGGATTTGTACACGAACAAGCGTATTTAAACTGAAGATCCATCATCTCTTGTATTATTCTGAACTGCTTTGCGTTTGGTTTATTTGCCTAGTTGTAAAAACGGGCGGTTATGTTTGACAGCAGTTGTCAGGGACGTTCATTGATGAAGACACTCGAATGTATGGAATCACAACAAAGCAACGATAAGCGAAACCTCCAAACGCAACCAACAGATCGCATCGGTAAATAGGCAATCTGTGAAAGGTAGACTAATAAAAAGCAAAATGTCGACCATGCTGGCGGAAGTGGAAGCACTGGTGCTTCAGCACGTTCCAAAACTAATAAAATCCTTGACCGGTTTTAGCGTAAGTAGTTTAGCACCGTTATCCACACGAATAGGTTAATAAATCGAAAGCAATCTTTCTGGGAATCTCTTCTTGTAGGAATCGGAGGAAAACTTTAGCATTTGTTATAATTTTACCCTCGGCACAATAAGAAGCGACCGATACCTGTCGGTCAATAGTCATGAAATACGGAGAAAGATTGAGGCGGTCATAGAAAATATGGAAATAACCAATTTTACCACAGAGGCTGGCCACTTGCGTCGATGCTACGAGGAGCTGATCGATAATCCTGCATGTTTGGATCACTATGTTCACGATATTCACTGGTCGATACTGTTGTTCCTCCTGACCGTTGCCTATAATCCAGTCGGAGCGTTAAAGGAACGCCTGCGGACGGGGGAAACGATTGATTTGTACGAACCTGAACCAGTGGAAGTAAGGTTGCAGGATAAGGAACGGGAAGATCTTATTGCTGAGTTGCTCGAGGACAATCTTCCACTAGATCCGCGTGATGATCGAGAAGGTTCGGAGTTGAGTGATTGGAGTGATCTAGAAGAGAGTGCCTCGGGATACTACAATAGTATCGAACAGAAGGAAGTGGAAGTAGAATCTATCGAGGTTGGTAGGAGCCTTGAGTCCACCGAAATGGTCGTGTTCAATAAGATTGAGCCACCACGGCAGGAAGAAATGTATGAAACGTTTAGTCAAGAGTATGCCATCGAATGGCTGCAAGAAAACGTACAAAATGCTTGGTGGGATGATCTTCATTACAAGGTGGAGGTAAACAGCGATCACAGCGGGGCATCATTTTGTGATTTCTGGACCGAGCGGATCGTAAAAGTGTCTCATGGTTTTCTTAAAAGCGAACCCGTATCTACCGTGTCGGAGTATTGCATTCTCAGAGAAATTCTGTGGATGTTTACCAACCCCGTCGATTGTAAGATGTTCCGCATCGATGACGATCAGATTTGGATCAACACAAATGTCTCCCTCTCCAGCACAACTGAACACGGTATACAGACGTTCCTGTTGAACTTTACCGAGTACATGACAATCGCGTATCGCTTGCGGAACTTTTGTCGCAGCATTTTGGAGCACACGGCAAGAAGTCTTCCGGCGCCGCATTCGTTCGAATGCTATGCGGCCGGGGTGAAAAGCTTTTTGGACCACATGGAATCGGTAATGATTCAGCATGAAAAGGAGCTTATTAACCAAGAACCAGGCAAATCGCACACGATCATCAAGCTGTTCCATGAACTGGAACCGGAACTGTTTGTGCTGAAGAAGCTGTACGACATCCATAAGTTCTCCGTGTTAGACTGGACCAAGTTCCCTGCCCACATTGCAGTGGCACATTTATTGTCGGGGCTCTTCCGAAGCGTCAAGCTCAGTGCCAATCTTGAAAAGGGAAACCTTGCCTTTGCATTGCTACTGGCCGCGTTGAAATGTTACATGAACATGATTGACACTTGGTGGACGGAAGGCCGCCTCGATGACTGGAGGGAAGAGTTTTTGGTAGAAAAAACGTACGGAGATAACTCGCCCACCGGTTTGCAGACCGGTTACCAGGCCAGGTTGTTTTCCAAGTGCAAAATACGCTCCTTCTACGTGAGTTCGGCCATCTCGGAAGTAATTGAAAACGATCCGATCATAAAACTGTTGTTGCATCACTCGTTGGAGGCCGGCTACACGTTGAACATTCTGAACGGACTGGACAGGATAAGTGATATGCGCAAGGAGCAAGAAATGGATGAGAATTTGATATATACTAGCTTTTTGGAAACGATCGTAAAGGAGCTGGAAAGATTTCGTACAGAAAATACCAAAGAGAACGGTTGCGAAATCGACCAGCAGTTAGTCGTGGCAGGAAAGGTTCGTAAAGCGAAGCCATCTTAGGGCAACAAATTTGATTTTGAAAAAAACCCGTTTTTCTTACCTTGCAGGAAAGGAGCGAACACTCTATGGTGGAAAGTCTTCGGAAACAAATGCGAGAAGTTTGTGATGATGATCTGTTGCTTTTGGCGTTCAATAGCACTCTCCAACTGGTCGATGAGAGTTATCGCCTCACTGAAACCACTGAACCTTCTACATCATCCACCCCACAACCAGCACGAAAGCTCTCAAATGCTTATATGCTCTATACGATACTCAACTCAATATCCACCCTGCAGCTACCGCTCGAGCACGTTCTGTTTAATGCGATTAAAAATTTAATGGAAACCAAACGGCATGCAGCAAACCACTACGTCACGTACATCTATAAGGATGAGTTCCATGTAATGGACCATTTGAAAAACATTCGTAAAGTCCTGTTGCTCGAGGCGAGTGATTTGATGGACTATTTCTACAGCGATCTGTTCCGCCGGATCGAGGCAGGTGAAAACTGGGCCAATCCCTATCTGCTCACGATTCAGCTTAATGACATTCTGGCGTCTCGGTTCAATGATATGACGTCGCTGTTCACCGTCGAAGTAAATCGTACGGCTGGTTACAAGCTCGACACAACCACAGTACTGCTGGCCATCGACGAAATACGCGTACTATACAATCCGAGTCACGATTTGAGCAACATGATAAACGACGATACCATGGCAAGCTACAACAGCGTGTTTCGGTTCCTGCTGAAAGTAAAATGGGCCCTTGGTACGTTGGAAATGTTGCGCTTTCCGGAGTTGTTGAAAAAAAGACCTCCCTATGCAAGTTACGGCATGCTCGATCTGATCCTGAAGCGATTGGCAATGTTGAAGTTTTGGATGATATTTTCTGTGCAGTGCCTTCACTCTCACCTAATGACGCACGTGCTGCAATCGTTTGGTGAACAGCTCGATGAAAAGCTGGATCTGGCCAACAATTTAAGTGAAATGATAACGGTTCACCAGTCGTACATTGGTACAATTTTTGATCATTGCTTTCAGCAAGAAGATAGCAAACCGGTCATGGAGGGTATCATACGGCTGTTGAACTTGGTGCACATTTTACGTGATGAGTGGAACAACACGGTACTGCATACGGAAATGGACGCACGAGGCGACATTCCGGACAACAGTATGATGGGCGATTTCATCGCAAATTCTCAAGTAGATGAACTGGAGCGCACGTACTGCAAATGTCATCAACAGCTGGCTAAATTGCTAAGCCGAGAAGCGTACGGAAAGCACAAGTTACATCGTAAGTATGCTACCACGGCAGAGATTGAAAGACAGCTCGTTCGATGCTGAATGAATGTATGCATTTTTAAATCTTACAGTTACAGGACTCGCTGATGCGTTTAGTTACAATGTGCCATACTAAGGACCCTGCAGATATTGATGCGTTAGTATTGCAAACTGCGCTTTGTACCGATGTCGTCCAGTATTTGTTGCAGCTCATCGTCCTCGAAGCGACCCTCGAGGGAAGGGATCAGAGCCTTCGCCTCTTCCGGCGAAGCTGGGCACAGGTTCCCCAACGCTGCCAGCTCGAATTTATGTAGTTTTTTCTGCATCAACAAACTGTATTAGGGAAGGAAAATACGAAATTGTTATCTCTCGTTGTAAGGCATGAAGGGAGGGAAAGCTAATATATTCCGGGGATTTATTACCTTCGAACGCTAGCAATTGTCTCCTTGTTGCGGAACTTCCGAAATTCATTCGTATATGTGTATGTTTTGTGGAATACTTCGGAGAACTCTTGCTCTTCCTCCGACGACTCGTTTTGATTTTTACGATGCTCCAAAAGCATGTGCACCTCGCTAATAAGCAGGGTTTCGGCACTTTCAAATTCTGTAACCAAACGCCTTCCGTTAGTCAATTCAATCCTGCCAATAGTCAAAGCAATTAGGCCATTTTTACCTTTGGGAAACTGTAGATCTGCCGCATCCTCCTCCACCATATCGACCGGGTTGAATCCTGCCATTGTTAGGGCTATGAATTAAGATAATAGTTTGAAGCGCAAATTGTATTATTTTGTTAAATTCCCGACTCTTTTACGCTAGTGCGTATGCAGGTTTGTTTATGAACCGTTCTGTCTGGCCAAGCCAAAAACGTCAGGAGCTTGGCGCTGTATGTCAAACATGGGTTTAGTTTCATGAAACTAGTTCTTGGTTTGTTTTGTGTTGAGGTTATGAGAATGTCTGTGAAATTTAAAATATTTTTTTTTTTGTTTATAGCTGAACTGAAGCAGTACAATTTTTGCTTAAATTTTCGAAAGCTGTAAAAATTAAATAAAATCGAGTGCTATATAACAACGGATTGAATCAATTGGTTTTTTACTGTGCAAACTCCGTGGAGAATTGGGAGGTTGTAATATAAACGAACGGAATCGAAGAGCTCTGGAAAAGAAACAAAAGCGTTGTCAAAATCGTTGGCAAAAAGCCAAGAAACTGCACGGAACGTTCTAGGACTTGATGGTGAGCACCGTTTAGCGGCATCGGTATATTCAAAAAAGGCAGAGTTAACGTGCAAATTCCGGAACTATATCATCACGAAATCAGCATGGAGGACGGCAAAGAAGAGGTAAGAGTGTAGTTATATTTCCGTAGTTCATTTCGGTCCGCTGGGATGCTGCACAGTGCGATACATTCGTAGCGTAGGAGATGGCCAGCTGACGTTGAAGAATTCCGTCATTGCTGCTTTTTAAGGTGGTCGATACTCTCTGCCTTGAGTTGGGGAAGGTGGGTAAAGGGCACATACTTTCGGCTCTTTAAATGAAAACATGGAACACTCTTTTTCAATGTTTGCTCACGTTGGATAAAATCAATACGTCCCATCCTGTTGGGATTTTAGTCGCGAAAACCTGAACAACGTAACGGAATAGAGTGGTTTGGCATCAGTACAGTTGTTCATTGTCCTTGTTTGCTGGAGCAAAGATGCGGTTAAAATTGAAGGAAGCGTCTTCATTTAACATAGGCCATACAAATGGCGTTACATTAAGGTTAAGATGAAAGTTTGCGTGAAGAATGCGTCACCTACACCCCCTATCCAAGGGTGCGATGATGCCATTCTTTGCGATTGATCACACTTGGTCATGCAACCTACGGCGGCTTCCAATGGTTCGTTAGTGATGGCTTATTTACCTAGCATGTGCGGAAGTTGTCTTCTCCGGTATGTAAGTGGTAATTTATCTAGTTGTAATCTTCGTTGTGCTCAAAATGTGTGCGAGAAAAAAGTGAGAAATTGCGAATGTTTTGATTGTTGTGACCTCGTTCGGAACACGCAGCAGTAGTAGCATTTTGTTGCGAACCTATAGGGTACATAGCCTTAGCGCGCATTGATCAAACTTTGGCGCGAAGTAATTCGTGTTTGACGCTAACGCTATGCTGCTGGGTTCCCCCTTGGAAATGAATAAGTATCCCTCCGGAGTAGATGGTACACAACGGGAGGGGAGATGGAAAGTAACAACAATTTTCCTGGTGGTGAAACTTTTTAGCTTTTGATTGTTCTGCTACTTCCTCGCTGACTCAGTCATCCCCAGTTGGTGGACCGATCTAGATGGACAATGGTAGCTTATTATTAAAAAAGACTAATGCACAATGTTAATTCTTCACCAGCACCAATTCGTCGTGGACGATGTGAGCAAAATCATCAAGGAAGCTATCGAGACGACGATCGGAGGTAATGCATACCAGCATGATAAAGTCAACAACTGGACCGGATCGGTGGTGGAAAGCTGCCTTAGCGTGTTAACCAAACTACAGAAGCCTTACAAATATATCGGTAAGTTGGATTCGGTGTAAGTTAAACGCTGTGCGTTTCGACATGGATTCTTTCGTTTATTGCTGTATGCGGTATGTCAGTGTGTCAGTATAGTGGCTATCTTCTATACACAAAAATCTCTGTAACGGTCTGTGTGGGAAATGGTGGTACTCCCAGTGGATCTGTGATTACCTATCCGCTGAAGCCAGCACGCAGACCGATACCGGCCTGGATTCCACCTCCGAGCCCTCCTCGCGATGCCAGACCACCGCCAAATCCGGCACCGAATCCGACGCGGGAACCTAAGCCTCCATTCACTCCAACCTGAGCGTTGGCTCCTGTGCGGAAGCCACCGTTCAGTGCACCACCAGCAGCTGCGTTCAGCCCTGTTCCGATTCCACCGAGTGCGCTACCAAGTCCTCCAAGAATGCCAGTAGCCAAATTGGCCACACCACCAATCGCGCCCGAAGCGAGATTAAGCCCAGCACCGGCAATATTACCAGCGGCACCGATGGCCGACCCGACCACATTGCCAGCCGTATTGGCTACGGCTCCGATAATGGGACGAACAATACCGGGTCCACGGAATCCACCTCCGATACCGATACCAAAACCTCCTCCGAGACCCCCGTGTAAGCCGATTCCTGCGCCAAAACCGATTCCATGTCTGCCATATCCTCCGCGGCCTCCACAGCCAACGCCGGTACTAGCTGCAGTGGTGGTGGTAGCAGCCGTGGTGGTGGTAGTAGCGGCGACCGTCGTTGTCGAGGACAAATTGTTGAGAATTTGGGTGAGAATCGTGAGTAGGTTGGCATCGCTCGCGCTCACCATAATCGTTTGTCCATTAATGTTGATCGTGATCGAGATGGAGGGTGTGGCCGTTGTGGTGGCAGCAGCAGTAGTTGTGGTGGTAGCAGCAGCAGTAGTTGTGGTGGTAGCAGCAGCAGTAGTGCTGGCCGTCGTCGCTACAGTGGTAGCTGCAGTAGTAGCGGCCGCTGTTGTGGTCGTGGTTGCAGCGGTAGTAGCAGCGGTTGTTGCAGCGGTTGTAGCAGCGGCTGTGGTTGCAGCAGCCGTAGTAGTCGTGGCGGCAGTCGTGGTTGTGGCGGCAGCTGTAGTAGTCGTTGCTGCGACTGTAGTAGTAGCCGACAAGGCTGCGACAATGGCTGCGATCGTGGCTTGATCGGACGAAGCGACGGTTACGATACCTGGGATTATACGAATATTGTGCGGTAATTTTCAGTGTTATAGCTGTAATAGTGTTCTATACCTACTTCCATTGATATTAAACACTACGGTATTTCCTGTTGCTGAGGTTGTCGTAGCTCCTGCAGCTGTAGTCGTAGCTCCTGCAGCTGTAGTCGTAGCTGCAGCCGCAGTAGTGGTGGTCGTTGGAGCGACAGTGGTCGTTGTAGGTGCGGCAGTGGTAGTGGTGGTTGCTGCAGCGAGCGTTGTGGCCACAGTGACGCCAATGATCGAAGAAGATCCAAGGACTGTGACGCCAATTCCTCCTACTCCGACTCCGATCTGGGCAAGCGTTGGGCCGGTAAGCAAGCACACGGCAAGAAGGACAGTAGTAAGGAAGTGCTGCTTCATTTCGTCGATTGTCCGTTGAAATGAGTTGCTGAAGATAACCGATGATTCTGGTCTGATCGAAGATCCTTTGGTTTTATATACTCCTAAAGCATGTACTTTTCAAAGCAAAATCGTCAATCAATCGAGTTGTTCTCCAACATTGTAGCTTCTGTCCACCATATTCTAAAACGACGCTATTGTTCTGGCGGAGAAAGTGCGTCAATTGGCAGATGAGCTGGTTTTATGTTTGCTGTTTTTGGAATAGTGAGAACGATTGTTCTACTGTCTGTTTGGATCAGATCTGACCTTATAAATTCCAAGGAGAAACAGCTATCTCATTCGAATCGAAAGGACTCCTGTAAAAAAAAGTTGTGTTTATGTGCTTAGATGGTTTGGATTTTCGTATTGGCAAATCATTTATAGCGAATTCGGCTGCTGGCTGTTTTAACCCAACTGTTGGTGTGAATTTATAGTGCATCATATTGTGGATCGTAATGGAATAGATAGGATTTTTGTTTTTCGCCAAAAAAGGTTCTGCTGACTGGTGGTAGTTAGATGTTGGGCGCAAAAGCGGCAATATATTAGACAATTTATTGCGCTGCCACAGCACACACCATACCGAAGCATTGCGTGCTGCACGCACGTTTTTATACTATTAGGCTTGGCATCAGGTATCAACGTGGCTGGAATATTGTCTAGAAGAATTAAATCATCATAACTTTAGTGTCACTTTCGCATGTATCAATCGTCGATAGAAAGCGTGTATCCGATTAAGTGTTGTTGGCAATGATTTCAACGCGAAATTTTTCATTAAATTGTATTTTCTCTTTCTTTCCATATTTGCTGCGTCTAGTAACGTGTATGATTATGCAGAAAAATGGCGCTGGATTGCATACAGCAAGCTCCTGCTACTGGAATAATGAAACAGATGGTTCGTGCACAGTGCGCTGGGAGAACAAGACGATGTACTGCATTGTGTCTGTGTTTGGACTTTCGATCTAAAGAAATGCTGTCATATATTTCGACTAGGGCTATGCTTTAGGTCTGCAAAAGCACAGGTACTAACAGACACGTGATGTTTGCTAATTTCCAAAAAAAGGTCGTCAATTTGGTTGTTCTATAATTGCATGCATGTTTTAAACGTATTTCTTTCATCCACACGATTGCCGTGTATGGTTTTCACACAATTACTCGTATAATGCTGTATTATTTTACGTAGCTTGTGCATCTATCTGCCGGTAGAAGTCCCGCTACCTGTTTCCTGTATAAGAAAACGCTTTATCACGTGAATTGATTTAATTTATTTTTATCGAATAATTAGAACCAGATAAATAGGTAATCTCTGTCAGCTGGCAGCTGACAGATATTCGTTTGGTGAAAAGTTTGCACACCGGCAGCAGTTGTAGCATAAACATCAGCTATTTTTGATGAAGAAATTGTAGGAATAACATGTTCTAAACAATGTTATACTTTTCCATTTAATCCTTCTAGTAGCCAGTTTTCGATAATATAGTGTGATATGCCCAATGCAAAAATAAAATTGCAATGTAAGCCATAGCAAATAGGGTAGCACGTGTTCCTCCCTACCCTCTATATCGTACGAGGCTGTGCAGCTGTGTGAAGGAAGCTCTGTGTTAAAGGCTCCGAGGAAAAGATAAGAGAACAGTAGAATCTATTGTCGTATTACAGAAATTACTGAATGCTACAGCACAATTTAGCAACAACGCTACACAGAAGAGATATAATTCAGCTCGCTGTAACTTTGTGTGAAACGTGATGATAGGAAAGACAATTGGTAAAACAAATTTGTAAATTTTCGTGTTCACACAGCGAAAACGGGAGAAAGAAAGTGAGGAAATACTAACAATTAAGATTATGACAGGTGTACGCTTAAC